>JAHLSL010000264.1:866930-878691 GCA_025920805.1 Petroica traversi
GGGCTGGCAGGGCAGGGCTGGCAGGGCAGGGCAGGGCTGGGCAGGGCTGGCAGGGTGGGCAGGGTGGGCAGGGCTGGCAGGGTGGGCAGGGCTGGGCAGGGCCACAGGAACAGACCCTGGACATCCCCCCCGCCCCTTAAGGGCCACGATGGTGCCTCTCCCTCGGATCAGGTGGGAATTGTCCCAGCCATCCAAATTGTCCCAGCCATCCAGATCTGTCCCAGCCCACGGCAGTGAGGCCATGGAGAAAGCTCAGCGATGCAGAAGCCACAGCAGCTCTGGGGACTCAAGCAGTTGGTCCCCAGCTGAAAATCCCTCTGAAAAGCCATTTCTTCCCATTCAACTGCACAGGCAGAGGCACAAACCTGCCCTTTTCCCTGGATTTAAGCTGCCTTAGGCATGCCTTGGTGGCACTGAGTGCTGAGCAAATGGTTCACTCTTTATTTCAGTTCCTGGGGCCTCTCTCAGTGCTGGGTTCAGGAGCTCAGGGAGGGCTGGGAAAAGGGCTGGGAAAAGCACTGGCCAAGCTGCCAGTGGAGGAGCTGGGACAGGGATGGCTCTGCAGAATCCCAGCGGAGCAGCCCTGGATGCAGAGCCCGGGCCAGGATGGACACGAGGGGCCTGTGGGGCTGCCAGGGCTCTGCTCATACAGACAGGGTCTCAGAGTTGGCCTTTGCAGATCCAGCCTTTAATTACTTTGATTGAGAATCCTGCAGGGTCTGAGGGGATCCTGGTGCTCTGCCTGCCGGGCTGGTGGGGCTGTGCAGTGCCAGGGGTCCCTGGGGGCTCTGGGGACAGGGATTTCAGACAGGAGGTGACATTTGCTGTGTCCTTCAGCACATCAGCTGGAATCAGCCCCAGCCCAGCGAGATCGATGCCTTGGCTCTGTACAGCAGCCTCCTCTCCAAGGCACAAACACATGAAAAACCCTCTGAATCTGTCCAGGGGGACATTCAGACAAAGGTTTTCCCCCTAAATAAGGAGGTTTAGGGGTTGGGTGTGCACTGGAGAAGCAGCAGGACAGATCCTGTTCATAGCCCTTCACTGGGATGTTTTGGCTGTTGCTGGTCCCTCTGTGCCTCAGTTTACCTGGCAGCAGAGAGGTTTGGCAAAGGGGAGGAGCTGCCAGAGCCTCTCTGTGGTTTCTGCTCCCCATGAGCAGTGGCTTTGTCTGGACTCCCCATGTCCCCTGCTGGTGACACGGCAGGAGGTGGCACAAGGACACTGTCCTGGCACAGCACTTCTGCAGCAGTGTCAAGGACACAAACCCAGTGACTGAGAGGGTCTCACCTGGTGCCTTTGAAGGGCATTTTTTCAGATGCCACTCAAGCAGAGCCTTTGGAATCATCACCTGATGTCCAGGTCGGTGCTCCTGCTTTGGGGTGGGGACACTGCCCATGGCACTGTCAGGATCCCGCACTGCTGCTCCAGGGAATATCCATCACCCACAGGGCTCTGCTGAGGGACACTGTGGTCCTGTCCCCGTGTCCCTGTGTGGCAGAAAGTGCCTTTGCTGTCCTGAGGCTGTGGCCAGGGCCTGGCACAGTGAGCAGGGTGTGAGGCCAGCAGTGCCGGGAACGAAACCTGCTTGTCCTCTCCCTCTGGCTGGAATTCTCTGCTTCCCCGTTTCCCTTGCCCAGACGTGGGGCCTGGGACATCACAGCCCCAGCTCGGACGAGAAAGAGGTGCCAAGTCCATGTTCATTAAATGGATCATGCAGGGATGCTCCCACAGGATCTGCCCTGCGTGTTCCCAAAGTCAGAGCTGGGGGAAGCAGGAGAGGAGGGAGGAACAGGGGGGCTGTGCCCCGGTGGGATGGGGCAGGATGGGCTGAGGGTTTGGAGCTGGGGAAGAGCTGAGAGGAGCAGCTGCCCCAGCCTTGGATTTGCTGTTCCTGGAGCCAAAGGAGCCACGCGCAGCCATGTCCAGCTGTCCCTGGACCCTGTGGCCACAGCCTCCGGCCAGGTGGGTCCAGGGGACCTGGGATGGAGCAGGAGCCCAGCGGGAAGTGCTGCTCTCCCAGCTCTGGCTTTGGTGACATCAAAGCAGATCCATAGGAGCCCTTGGAAGTCTGGACTTTGACACCTCTGCCAGAGACCGTGGTGCTCCCAGGCCCTGGGGCTGTGCAGGGATCCCCAGCCAGGGCTCTGGGAACAGCAGGGAGCAACAGGAGAGCTCAGCCCCACCTTGCTTCCTGCTCTCACCCTGGATGCCGGGAGTGTCCAGGGGCACAGGGAATGTCTGGGAGCACAGGGAATGTCTGGGGCACAGGGAGAGCAGCAGAGCTCCTGGGGCCAAGCAGGACCTGCAGTTTTGGAATGCTCTGGTAGTCCTTGGTGCCAGCACAGCCACTGCAGACTGAGAGCACTGCAGCTCCTAAGGATGGTGCCAGCCTGGCTCAGGTTGTTCACTCTCCAAATGAGATGAGTTAAATCTGAGCTGTGGTTTTGGCAGGCTGAGCTCAGCCCAAGGTCCTGCCCTCCCTCCTTGCTGGGTGTGCTGGGCAGGGAGGGCTCGGCCAGGGTGGGGTTGCACCAGGTGGGGTTTGGGGGATGAGCCGAGCCAGGACCTCTCTTGCTGCCTTGGTCTCCTGTTCACCCCACTCCTGAGGGCTCTTGTGGCTTGGATCCAGCTGAGAGGGACAAAAGGGAGGGGCGGTGGCAGTGCTGGGACAGCAGCAGGACCCACACGAGCATCACAAGAAGCAACACTCAGAATGACAGGACAGGAGCTCAGTCCCCAGGTCTGCAGAGTCCTGGCACAATTCACCAGTGGGGAAAGCAGCTGGGGTCCAAATCTGGCTGGAACTGGGATGGGTTGGACAAGCAGGGCTCAGTCCCAGCCCGTGTCCTGCCTGGAGCTGAGGGGTCACAGGCAGCACGAGCCAAGTAACAGCAAGAACTCCCAGAAACATTGGCATTTGGAATTCTCAGTCTTTAGTAGTGCAGAACAGCACAAACGCTTTCTGAAAATGTCTCCTTTATTTTGATAACAATTCTGGGGGATAAAAAAACTATCAAAAGAAAGAAAACCTCCGAGCTTTGGTAGTGAATTATGTTTGTGTCTCATGGGCCTGAATACACATCATTAGGATGTCTTTTACGAAAAATCTCTCGAAATAAGCCATTAGAACACAAGCCTATTAGAAACATCTGGGATGAGGCAGTATTTTGTATTTTAGGATTATTCTTTTGGGCAATTTCTTTTTAATTTGCGAGGAAACAGAAATCTCATTACTTTTCTTTCAATGAAATCTAATCCAGGGTGTGAGATTGTGTGAAGAGCTCTGTGTGGGGAGGGGCAGGGACGGGGCTCTGGAACCGATTGGAATTGCTGCTCCTTCCTGGAGGTACAAAAGGCTTGGAGCAGTTTTGTGCTCAGCAATTCCTCACGTTTGCACACAAGGAGGGGATTGTGCTGTGCAGGAACACAGCAATTTCTGCCTTTGAAATGGGAGCTGTTTTTGCCGGCGTGTCGGAGCGATGGAATGCCCAGCACAAGCACTCGATGGAGCTTGTCACTGCTTTGTAAATTTGATTCCAGTGTTGCAGGAGGGAAAATAGAGAGAGAGTTGGATGTTCTGTCCTGCTTTGCTCCTGAGGGAAGTGGAAGTGAGATGGGCTGAGCTTCTCTCTCAAAAGCACCAGGAGTAACAACATCCCTGGTTGTACAAATGTGCTCCTCAGGGACTGCAGGGAGATTTACCAGCCCAAGGACAGGCTCTGCCTTCCAGTGCAGATAGGGGATTTTCCCGTTTATTGGAGTTTAAAAATAAATGGATGCCCCTTACATTTAAAAAATATATATATTTTTTTAATCTGAGCCGAATCAGCACATTTGAATTTTTGCATTTTTGTCCCATGAATCCGAAGCTGTTGGGGGGAAAAAAGAGTTCTCATCTGTTCCAAAACAAAGTGTTTCATTTTCAGTCTGAGCTTTTTCACTCAATTCTGCTCTGAGGTGTGGCAAACGTGTGGATTTTGGCTGGCCAAGTCCCAGCTTCCATGGAAAGATCAAATACAAACGTTTCCTTCCAGCCTGGACACAGCTATGGGGTGGGGGCAGCTGCTGGAGCTGATGAGGTGTCTGGAGAGGCTGGGTCTGTCTGGGGAAAGCTCTGCAGGAGACAGATTGCCTCGGGATGGGTCTTTGCCAGCCAAGCCAAGGGCACAGGAGCAGGGCAGGGATTGGGGCAGGGATTGGGGCAGGGATCTCTCCCATCCTGGCAGGGGAGCTCCAGTAATGGGATCACACCTGAGCCACCCCTGTGCCCTCAGGGTCCTGCCCAGGGCTCCCCAGTGCTGTGATTGTTCCCCTGAGGAGCTCTCAGGAGCTGGGCCTGGTTCTGGCAAAGCCCAGGAATGGCCATTCCAGCCCAGCAGGAAAAGCATCCCTGGTTTGCCTTGGCTGGGCTGCAGGAGGGACACTTCCCACCCCATTCTGAGAAGAGGCTTAGGGAGCTGAGGGCTGTCTCAGGGTTCATTCCAGAGGCCTTCCAGGCTCCTTTCTCCACAGTTTTCCTTTGCTGGATTCCCCATCCTCCCTTTTGTCAGGCTCTCACTTTTCACAAGGAAAGACTGGAATATGTGAGATGAGGAAACGGCAGCAAAGCAAATCAAGAGTCTGGAGGCTCTGGAGAGGGGGTCTGGCTTCCCCTCCGCTTCCCTGCTGGCCTGCACTGCTCGGGCGTTTCCAATCTGCTCTTTTTCCTCCTTGGAGAAGGAGATGAGCTTTGATTCTGCGCTGTCAATACGAGTGAGGCTGAGGTGTCCCTTCAGGCCTGGCAGAGGGAGATGGGATGAGACAGCAGCTCACACTGCAGGAGCTGTTGCCAGCAGCTCTTGGGGGTTTGGAGAGAAGTTTTTAGGAGATTGAAGGGTACAGTTCATTTCCCCTGTAAGAGAGCAGCAGGCCAGGGCTCTTGGCTGGGTATCACCTGAATGTCACCTGGTGCCACCTGGGTCTGAGGGACACCTTGTGTGCGTTGCTGAAGGGAAGGGCTGACTCCTCGTGGTCTCTGCTGAGGTTTATCTGCAATAACAGAAACCTGAAGCTGCTGCTTTAGGTGTTTTGTGTGATTATTTCACCTTCTCACCACAAATTCAGGCTGGAATCATGGTGTGGAGGCCTGGCAGATAAAAAGCTCTCCTGATGACGTGCTGAGAGCAGCTGTTTCTCCATCCCAGCAATGTTTGAAGCCGAACATGGCACGTCCCTGGATTTCCCTGTGTGGAGAAGCTGCCCATGGAATGTTTCTCAGGAGGAGCAGGGTTGCTGTCTTTGCTCAGCCAACACAAGAGCTGAGCTTGGGAGGGACTCGGTGTCTCCCAAGTAAAATGTGCTGATTTTACAAACGTGGAATTCTGATCCCAGTGATGGAGGCAGGAAAATTCCCATCAATGGAGCTGGGCTGTCACTGAAGGAATCAGATAACTGGGCCCTCAGAGTCTGCTTCTCTTTCTAATAAAAACCTTTTAGGGATCAGCTCCTGGAGAAAGTTTCACCCTCCTGAGTTTCAGTTCCTGTGTGCTGGAAGATTGGATGTCACCTCCCATCCTGGGGGCATTCCTGGCAAGCAGCTGCCCATGAGCACAGCTCATTCTGCCTTCCTTTATCTGCTGGCTGAGGAGATCTCAGCTCCTGGTGGCACAGACCCAGTCCCAGCCCAGTTTGTCATGCACGGAGTGAGCCTGGCTGGGAGACAGCCCTGGCCCGGGCTGGGCTGGTGTTTGGGCTGGGAATCAGTGATGGAACAGAGAGAGGCTCTTTTGAACCTCGCTCCTCTGGGTAATTACCAGTATGCTAATTTATGTGCTTCATTAATAATCAACTCTCTGCATTCCCATTACCTCTCCCAGCTCCTGCTCCTGACACCTCCGAGGCTTTGATGGGATGAGAGCAGCACAAATTAAAAGAATGGGCTGAAAAGGGAGGCTCTGAGGCAGGGGGGGCCATGGACCTGTCTGGTTTTGCTCTGGAACAGATCAAACCAAGGAGTTTGGTGCTGCTTGGACATTTCCCTGCCACCCTTTCAGGAGCACCTCCTCCACCTCCAGCAGCCCCAGCTCTGCTTTGGCTGCTGGCTGTCAGTGCCCTTGGTGGGAGCAGGAGCCGCTGGAATAATCCTTATCCCCAGGGGAGGGACAATCCTTGGAATAATCCTTATCCCCATGGGAGGGACAATCCTTGCTGTGGCACAGGCCACACTTCCTCACCAAAGAGCTCCTTGAGGCTTCCCTAACCCTGACTGCTGCTGCCCATGGGGCCAGCTGGGCATCCCAAAGGGTGACACTGGGAACAGCCAGTGCCTGAGCAGCTCTTTGCAGCAGCCACTGAGGAGCCTGGGCTCCAGCTGGAGTTTGGAGTTCCGTGGGATAGCCCTGGATAACTCTGGACAGCTGTGAGAAGCTTTCTGGGTGTCAGCTCAGGGATGTGTGTAGGATCTTCAAGCCATAAATACTTGGTGAGGGTTGCAGTGACTTTTTTAATTTGAGTGGGGAGAGCAGAATGTGGCAGCCAGAAAAAACCCATGATGCAAAAATAGTAGTGGTCCTTTTGGGAAGAGGAAATGATATTCCACTAAAAACAGCAGCCCCATTTAAATGGGAGCATTTAAAGCAGGGAATTGCTAATTACTTAGATATAGATGAGGCAGACATGGCAAACAGATTTATTGGGGAACTTTTAGCTCTGTACATATGTCCACAATTATTTATTTTCTTGCCACGAGCTCAGAATTCTTTGAGCTTTGTAAATATTGTGGTTGATGGCTGTAAAGATTTCCAATGGATCAGGCTGGAAAGAGTCATTTGGTCAACCACGGTTACCAGAGCTGGGAAGTTTCATTAATGGGGATTTGGGGGCATGGCCAGGCCCATCCTCACCCTTGTTTTAATTAACCCTTGTTTTAATTAAGCTTTGTTTTAAATAACCCCTGGCACATGAAGGGAACCTTTGCCAATCCCCCTTGGGCGTGGTGACCTCAGGTGGAACAAAACATTTTTCCAAGCAGGTTTGTGTTTGTTAGAATGGTGTAAGAGGGGCAAAGTATTATTTTTTTTAATACTAAAATATTAATTTTTCAGCTGGGATGAGGGAAGTGGCTCCTGGCTTGTGTGGAAGGTGATGGGGATGTCTCTGTGCTCACCCTGCACAGGATGGGTACAGACCATGGTGTCCTTCCCTGCTGTCTCCTCTCCAAACATGGATTTCCACACCTTCACATCACTTCTGTTTTGACATTAATAAGAATAGCAAAGAGTTCAGAGAAAGTAGTTTTGGCATCTACTGTATTTAATTTGCTCCAACTTTCATGTGGAGTTTAATTTAGACTGATGAGAGAGGCAGTTTTATGAGTATAAAACTCCATTAATTACAGATCCTGTCTTAATTATAAATGGCTCTGTTTTAAAGGAAGTTTTACAACCAAAATTAAGACTTGGAGCAGTTCAATCAATACAAACATCAATTAGACCTGACTTTGTACTCCAATTAATTTTTAAAACTTCCAGTGAAGTGTAAGCAGCATGGCACTTTGTGCTCCTGGCTGTGCCATCCCTGGACACCAGAAGATCCCTGTGGTTCCAAGGAGCCTCCTCAGATCAGCGTGGCTGGAACACCAACCTTCCCCAGGGGCTGCATCTGCCCAAAGGAACCAGCAGAGTTCATGGTTAGAGTGGCCCAGCCTGGCACAAAGGAGACACATGTGTTCCCTTGGCTGTGGCCCAGCAAAGCCTGGGATTCCCAGGTGGAAAATTGCCCCTCCAGGCCCTGGCAGCTCTGAGGAGCTCTGGGTCCCAGTGTGGGACATGGGCACTTGTCACAAAGATCACAGAATTCCAGGTTGGTTTGGGTTGGAAGGACTTCAAAACTCATCCAGTGTCCCATGGGCAGGGACACCTCCCACTGTCCCAGGCTGCTCCCAGCCCCAATGTCCAGCCTGGCCTTGGGCACTGCCAGGGATCCAGGGGCAGCCACAGCTTCCCAGGAACAGCCCCCAGGTGTGGGTGCCACGGGCAAGGGCTTGGGAAGAGTTCAACCCTCAGTGAAGGGTTTAGGAGGGCCCAGAATGGGCTCTCTGTGGGTCTCAGACTGGTCCCAGCTGCCTCAGGGCAGGGACTCTGTGCCCATCCAGCTGCTCCCAGTGGGAGCCCAGCCCAGGAAAACCCAGGAGAGCCAACAGGAAACTGAAACATGAGCATGCCAAAGGTCCTGGAGGAAGGAGGGAAGGGATGGAGGGAGGTGTTAGCCCAGTGTTATCCCAGTTTTTGGTGAAACCGGGGGTTTTAGTGAAGCCAAGCTCAGGGCTCTGGAGCTGTCTGCAGTTGGGAAAAGGGCAGGCAAACCAAGCAGAGCCTGCTCTGAATTCCCAGCAGATGTTTGATGTTTGAAACCCTTTCAAGCAGAGCCATTTGGGCCCGAGCAAATTCTTCAGAGATATTTTTAGATGATGGGAGCAGCAAAATCTCACCCAGAGCAAGTTCCTTACAAAGGGCTGCCCTGGGTGGGGCTGGGGGAGCTCTGGGCCTGGAATCAGGGAATGAGGGCTTTCCAAAGGGACAGAACTGACAGGAATCAGGGAATGGAGGATTTCCAAAGGGATACAACTGACAGGAATCAGGGAATGAGGCCTTTCCAAAGGGACAGAACTGACAGGAATCAGGGAATGAGGCCTTTCCAAAGGGACAGAACTTACAGGAATCAGGGAATGAGGGCTTTCCAAAGGGATACAACTGACAGGAATCAGGGAATGAGGCCTTTCCAAAGGGACAGAACTGACAGGAATCAGGGAATGAGGGCTTTCCAAAGGGATACAACTGACAGGAATCAGGGAATGGAGGATTTCCAAAGGGATACAACTGACAGGAATCAGGGAATGAGGGCTTTCCAAAGGGACAGAACTGCCCTGGCCCTGCAGCTGGGCCGGTGTGCAGCAGTTCCTGTGATGAGTGTGAATGTTGCTGCAGCTTTCCCATCAGAACAGGGAGAGTGAGGAGGGAAGGAGGCAGATCCTGGCAGTTACTGCTTCTCTCCGTGCTGCTGGGATGGAGCCAGTCTGGGAATGGCCAGTCAGTCCTCACCAGCTGATTTGAGAGCTGGGGGTGCCCGAGGGGGAGGTGTTGGAGGTGCCCAAGCTGCTGCTTCCACCTCCAGGAGAGCCTGGTGGGAATGGTTCCCACCGGAGATGGCCAGGATGGAGCTCCTGACCTGTGCTGTGGGGCTGGTTTGGCACTCCAGGTGTTGCCCATGTCCCTCCCTGGGCCTTGGCTGGCCATGGAGAGGAGGCAGAGCCCTTCCCGTCCCCTCGGGATCCGTGAGCACCGGAGCAGGGGGTGCTGGCATGATGAGGTCACTGGAGATTGATGTTGGTCCCTATGGAATGGAGATCCCACTAAAGCTGTCCCTTCTTGGGGCTGGATATGGGGATGTGACCCAGCTCCTGACCAGTGTCACCTGCTCGTGGTGAGCTGGGGAAGGTCCTGTTTCCATGGGAGCTTTTCCAACCCTGCTGTGTGGGATTTCCACCTCAGATGTTTCAGAGGTTGGTTTGGGGGCCTGGAGATTTCTTTATTTTCTTCTCCTGCAAATGGCTCAGCAGCAGGGAGAGGTTTTGTGAGGGTTTGGTGGCAGCTCAGCATTCCTGGTGGCCACGGAGGGCCCGGCTGTGGCTGGAAGGGCCACGTTGGAGGGACAGGTGGCAAGAAGTTGGGTGACAGCTCAACAAAGGCTTCCAGCCCCAGCACAGCCCAGGATGCAGCAATCCAAGGCTCCAGAGTGGGAGAAGGAGGACATGGAGCAGTTGTTTGCTGCCTGCTCCAAAGCAGAGCTGCAAATGTCAGATGGAGCTGGAGGAGGTGTTCGGGAGAGGAAAAAGTGGAGCAGCACTGCTGGCGTGGGTAATCCATGGAACTCCTCCTGCGGGATAGACAGAAGTAAATGTGATCCTGAACGGGAATGGGAGGGTTTGGAGGTCTTGGAACTGTTTGAAGAAGGGCCCTTGAGGGAGGATCAGATCTACCCTGACCTGGGGTTGCCCTTCCCAGGACACAGAGCTGCTCTGGAGCCGGAGACCTGCAGTCCCTTGGTCAGCCTGAGCATTCCAGGTCCCCTCAGATCCCTTCCTTGGGAAGGGATGAATCCAGCTGGACTTCCCAGTGTCCAAGGGCAGGGATGGATGGGATATTGGGCAGGAATTGTTCCCTGGGAGGGTGGGCAGGCCCTGGCACAGGGTGCCCAGAGCAGCTGTGGCTGCCCCTGGATCCCTGGCAGTGCCCAAAGCCAGGCTGGACATTGGGGCTGGGAGCAGCCTGGGACAGTGGGAGGTGTCCCTGCCCATGGCAGGGGTGGCACTTTAGGTCCCTGATTCCATGAACACTGTCCCAGGTGAGCTTCAGCCAGGCACACAGCATATGTGGCCTTTGAGGGCACTCCCAGTCTGTTGCTGGGATTTGGGATGGAGCAGGGGGGAAGGGATGCAGCTGATGTGCTGCAGCAATAGTCTCCTGCTGGGATTCTGGGGGCTGTCCTGTGCAGGGCCAGGAGCTCGAGTTGGATGATCCTTGTGGATCCCTTCCAGCTCAGGATATTCCCTGTTTCCATGAAACTGGCAGAACTGATTGGGATTTTCCCCCCCTGCTTTGCTCTTCTGTGCTGTTGTTTAAATACTCTTGAAGAGAAAATCAGATGGAGCTGCTTTTATCCTTCGCCCAGCTCCTGGATGGTCTGGGGAGGTCCTGGAGCAGATCTTTTGTGTCCAGGTGTGGTGTGCCCGTGCTGGGCTGCAGTCCCTCTCCACGGGCAGCTGGCACAGGGACACGGCCCATGGCAGGAGCACGGCTGGGATTTCCCTGCTCCTCGTTATTCCTTGGCCACTGTGGAATCCCCTGGAGCTCTTGGCAACCTGCAGAAGCCACAGCAGCTTTTCCTGAGAGCTCTGGAGGTGTTGTTTTGCTGTCTCCAGGAGAACAGGCAGGGTTTGTCCAGCACAGCAGCATCAGCTGCAGAGGGATGTGGGAGCCTCTGGAAGCAGAAGCTGCTTCCCAGCTTGGGACAAATCAGCAGTGGTTTCTGCTTTGAGGGAGAAGCTGCTTCTGTGGAGAGGAGTGGGAATGTAACAGAAACTTTGGGTGTTCCCCCTGAAGTGACTTAGGAACTTTGCTCCCTTCTCACTGCTTCCTTAGGGAGACAATTCCCTCTCTCTCCTGAGGTGTTTTCATAGCAAACATCTGATCCAATTCAGGTGTTGGAGCAGGATCCTCCTCCCAGGGGAGGGAAGTTGTGCACCCCTGGAAGAGCCCCAGCAGCACCAGTTTTGTGGGAAAGGAACTGGGGCTGGATTCTTTCCCTTCCTGCAGTTGCCTACTTCGTGCTGGAAATCCAGGCCAGGGCTGGGTTTCTTGGAATCGAATTATGTAATTAATGGCAAAGCTGCCAAGAGCAGTCAGGTGGGTTTGTTTCTTGATTCTATTTCCTATCAATCTAAATTGATTCATATTTGCAAGAAATACTCCCAGAGTCATTTTATCAACCAGCTTCATTATTGCCCGGGGAAATTCCATGGGATTTTCATTTGGGATCAGCTCCACTTTGTATTGCAGGCAGAGCATGGGTGGAGGGTGCCATGTCTGTGCTCAAACTGTGCATGGGAATTGGAGTGATACCCTGATTATAGGATATCTGTGCCGGGCTCTATTGACCCTGCTGCTGGGACACTGCAGTGCCCCTGGCAGTGCCACAGCTCCCTGTGACATTCACTGCTCCC
>JAHLSL010000264.1:891532-907719 GCA_025920805.1 Petroica traversi
CCCATTTCAGCAGCCTGGTAAATCCTGCTGGTTATCCCCCATTTCAGTCCCCGTCCTGCCGGGTTTGGGGGACGCCCCCCGGCCCCCGAGGCTGCAGCAGCTGGGGGGGCGCGGCCCCAGGCGCGGTGAGAGCTCCATGCGGGGCTGCTGAGCTGCTCTGCTGCCATCCCAAAAACCGAGGGAAATATTTTGACACTTCCCATTGGAACACGTTTGGGGGGGGGCGTTGCCATTAGATAAAAACGGGGTTATTTTGACACTTTGTTGCAATTTGCGGCAGGGGAAAAAAATAAAAAAAAAAGCCCACCCAAAAAAACAAGAGTGAGAATAGCAGATGGAGGGCTGGAAATTTCCATTTTTTAGCCGTAGTAGTTGCACGCCTCACTCCCGGTTCACTCAAGGACGAGCTGCTTGCAGCTTTCACATCGCTCCCTCCGTACTTGGGGGCCCGAAGGGGCAATTAAGGACTGCGATGAGTCGGAGATTTGGGGCGGCGTTATCTCGGCTCTTATCTCGCTGATGCCAGCAGCCGTGCGGGACCGGCCGTGATCGCTGAGCGCCCGGGGCAGGCTCCCTGCGGGACAATTCCACTTGTAGGGTGGGATTTACACCCCAAACCCTCGAGGGCGCCCGGGGGGTGTGATGGAATTAATTCCCCTGGGAATCGTTATTCCTCCTGCTCCAGGAGACGCAACAAAATCAACGATGGGTGCGCAGGGAAATCACTGGGAATAATCCCGAGCAGGGATGAGCGGGAAGGTCGGGCAGGAGCAGGGAGAGGGATGGGGCGGGAAGGGCTGGAGCGGGAGCCGCGGGAGGGGGGGATGAGGATGGATTTTGGGGTGCACCTTGCCGGGCTGGGTGTCAGGGCCGGCTCTGGCAGCGCTGGTTGTGCCCTTCAGAAAGGTAATGGAAAATCCTCCTTTTCCCTGGCTCTTCCCTCCTTCTCCCGGGGGAGGGGGGATTGATTGGACATGTGCTCGGTAATCGGGAAGCTGTAAAGTGCAGCTGTTCCATGGGAGGAGAGAGACGGAATGAATTAAAGGCAAACACATCTCCCCCCTGTCCCTGCACAGCTCTGGAATGCTCAAATAACCCTGGGAAGGGAGTGCTGAGCTCGGGGTCCTGTGGAACAGAGCCCTTCACACCCAGGGACAAACGTCTGGATAAACTTTCCTGGGAAACCTTTCAGACCCAGCTCTGCTCCTGCTGCCTCAGCCCCTTCTCCTCCCCAACCTTGATTGATTTGTTCCTTCCTCCTTGCTGGACTTTCACCCTTCCAATTCTTCCCAGACTTGGATCATTTGGGAATTTCGTTCATGTTGTGGCCGATGCCTGTTTGAGGTCATTAGCAGAGGTGTTAATCAGGATGATTGGGTGGCCAGGGTTGGATCGGGCTTGGAGCAGCCTGGGATAATGGAACGAGATGAGCTTTAAGATTCATTCCAACCCAGATCACTCCAGGATTCTGTGATTCCAAAGGGCTGGATGAACTTCCTGTTCTCTGACTTCTCCTGGGATCTCCTCTTTTGCTTTTATCCACTAATAGAGTCAGCTGCCCGCATTTGGGAGTAAATGAAGACGCCACTTAGGGAAGGAGGAGTAAATATTGGGATTTCTGACCCCCAGAGAGGGGAAACCCAAGTGCTTGGTTTTCCCTGCTGCCCTCCAGGCTGGGCAGGGGGCAGGGGCAGCTCCTGGGGCAGCAGCACCTCCCCCTGAGATCCTTAAAGCCAGAACAGGGCTCTGCTTTCTCGGATCAGGGCAGAGCGTCCCTGTGGAGATGCTGGATCGGGAAAGATCCCAAAGCTTCTCCCGAGCCCCTGCAGTGTCTGAGGAGAGATTGGCTCCATGGACCACATCCCCTCGCAGCTCCGAGCGGGGAGCATCTGTTGCCATGGCGACTTGGTGGGGAAAGTCATCTGGGGAAAGTGCTGCTGTATTTTTAGCTTTGGGTGATGAAATGGACCAGCTGGAGAGGAAGGTGAGGGGCAGCCAGGGGCCACAGGGCCCTGGAGCGGGGTTTGGGAGCAGGGCAGGCGTTGGGGAGAGGGCTCAGGATGGGCAGCACATGCAGGTGCCTGGGAATTGCCCCTGGGAAGAGAAGGGGATGAGGAGGAGCTGTTCCATGGTGAGATAAAGAGGAGGCACTGCCTGAGGTCACACTGCTCCCTGCACAGGGTGTTCAGCCTAAAAATAGCTCCCATCTACCTCTGCACAAGTGGTATTTATAGGCTGGGGAGGGGAAAGGCTCCATTGGGTGGGGGGAGTGGGTTTGGGAAGGATGTGCCAGACTTGGTCAAAAGTTCAGGTCTGAGAGGAACAGAAAGCCCCAGATGTGGGGGGGGTTCTGCTCTGCTCGAGGCTCAAAGGTTGAGTGCTGTTAATGCAGAGTTTGGGATGGAGGACCTGGAGAGGGCCCTCAGCTGGGGCTGCTCTGGGGATGTTCCCCAGCAGAGCCCTGGGCAGCTGTCCTTCATCCCTGCCCTTCATCCCTGTATTTTATCCCTGCCCTTCATCCCTGGCATTTGGATCAGTCTCATTCACGTGTCAGACTTTCCAGACTCACATTTTACTTTCCAAAATCCTCTCCCCGCTCCCTGTAATGAATCTCATTCTTCTGCCTTCAGCTGTCACAAGTTTGTTGTCCCATTAATTGATTTGGGTGTAATATTTACTGCACTGAGCTCTGAGGAGTGCACATGAAAGGAGATTTCCCTGCAGCTGGCAGAGTCTGATGGCATCCAGGGATTCATTCCCAATCCAAAGGCTCTTGGAATGATGAGCCAAGGCTTTGAGCAGCCTCACCACCTTTCCCTCCCAGCAGCCCGGGATGGCAGGGAGACAAAGGGACTCAGCTTCAGCAAATCACAGCTGATGCAAACCCGAGCCCAGAGAGTGGAGATCGGAGATGGGGCCCAACATTCCCTGGAATGAGCAGGAATATTCCCTGTCTGCATCACTGGGCTCTTGGGCTGGATTAAAACTGATCCCATCTTGTGGAGATAACCCCAGCTCTGGGGTCAGCTGCAGTCCTGGAAGTGGCCTTGTCCCTGCCCAGGGAATTGCCCAGGCAGGAAGCAGCCTGTGGGAAGGAGAGCAGGATCTTCCTGCCCACGGAAAGGGGAGCAAGATTCTGTCCATGGAAAGGGGAGCAAGATTCTGTCCATGGAAAGGGGAGAGGGAAAGGAGCCCATGGAAAGGTGGACAGGGAAGGGGCTGAACCCAGGCAAGGTGGTTTAGAAACAGATTTTGAATTGTAAAGCTTTAAATAAAGCTTAGGAAAGACCACCAGAACCATTCCCTGGTGGACTCTGATGCTCCTGCCTTTCTCCCAGGAACATCCAAAGGGTCTGGTGGCCCCTGGCCCCTGGAGACAGGAGGGAGGTGACTCTGGCAGCCCATGGAAGGCAAGGAGCACTTTCGTGTCTGAGGTTTAAAGCCTGAACTACTGCAGGCAGGACAAACATTTTCCATCCTCCAATTCCTGATGGAGAATAGAGAATTTTAAAATTAATTTGGGTTTCTTCTCCCAAAAACCCTGCTGAATTTTCCTTTCCACTTCTCCAGTGAAATGCTTTCAGTGAAGATGAAACTCCTCTGAGCAGGTGCAGGGAGCCCTGGGGTGTTCCCCATATCCCCATTCCCAGAGGGAGATGATGGAGCATCCCCTGATTCCCTCTCCAAGCACGGGGCAAAGATTGTTTCACCAAAACTGAGGGACTGGCACCTTTTCTGGTCCTCACCTCCAGCCTTTCAGGTGGAACAGGCTCTCAGCTCCTGGAAGGTTAAAATTTCTCTGGCATTTGCAACAGGCAGATCTGGGGAGTTTGGAGCTGCAAGATGAGAGGTCTGTGAGCAGAGACATTGAGGTGGTGGATTATGGAATCCTGGAATATCATCACTGGAAGGGATCCCCCAGGGGTCACCCAGCCCAGCCCCTATCCCTGCACAGACACCCAACAACCCCACCCTGGGCATCCCTGGGAGCTCCTGGAGCTCTGGCAGCCTCGGGGCCGTGCCCATTCCCTGGGGAGCCTGGGCAGTGCCCAGCACCCTCTGGGGAAGAACCTTTCCCAAAATCCAGCCTGTCCTTTCCTGGCCCAGCTCCAGCCCTTCCCTGGCTCCTGTCCCTGTCACACAGAGCAGAGATCGGATCTGTCCCTCGGTGTCTCCCCTCACACGAGTAAAGAGGAGCTGCCACGGGATGGAGTTAAAGTTAAAAGTTAAAAAACAAAGCAAAGTCAGATGTCAGGAGCTGAGCCAGGCTGAGGACGATTGATGGAAGTGATTCCTTATGTTCCATCAGTATTTTTATTGATCTGAGGCTGTGCAGTGCTGTAAAAATGTTATAAATTAGAGAAAAGCTGTGAGAAGGATCTGGAGATGGAAAACACCCAGGGTGACAGCAACAGGACAAGAGGAAACGGTCTCAAGCTCTGCCAGCAGAGATTTAGGCTGGATACTGGGAATTATTTCTTCACTGAAAGGGTGGCACAAGGTGGAGTCCCTGTCCCTGGAGGGGTTTAACAGCCCTGGGATTGGCACTTGGGGTCGAGGGTCAGTGATGGCCTTGGCAGTGCTGGGGTGGGGTTGGACTCAGTCTCAGAGGGCTTTTCCAGCTTTCCTGATGGTTCTGTGTGTCTGATCCCAGGATATCCCATGTGCACAGGAACTGTGGGACTGCAGGGAGGTTTCTGGGTGTGCATTAACCTATCCCGATCACCCTGCCCTGGGATGATCAAATATTCACAATTAACATTAACATACCCTGATCACCCTGCCCCAATGATCTAATATTCACAATTAACATATCCCAATCACCCTGCCCCAATGATCAAATATTCCCAATTAACATTAACATATCCTGATCACCCTGCCCCAATGATAAAATATTCATAATTAACATTAACATATCCTGATCACCCTGCCCTGGGATGATCAAACATTCACTATTAACGTTGGAAAAGGCAGCAGGTGCTGCTCCTGTGCTCAGCATCCATGGAGTCCTTGCCATAACAGCTCCTCCTTTGTCCCTTCCCTCCGCAGAGATCCGCGAGGCTTTCCGGGTGCTGGACCGGGACGGGAATGGCTTCATCTCCAAGCAGGAGCTGGGCATGGCCATGCGCTCCCTGGGCTACATGCCCAGCGAGGTGGAGCTGGCCATCATCATGCAGCGCCTGGACATGGATGGTGAGTCCTCTGCGGGGTCTGCTCCCTCCTGGGGGCTTCCCTGGGGCTTTCCCTTGGAATCTGGATCCAGCAATTCCTGGTCACCAAGGGAAGGGTGGAGAGGGAGCTGGGGAACTTTGCTTTCCCCACGTGAAAGGGAAGGGCAAAGTGAGATGTGAATCTGCTGTGGGCAATCCTGGGGGTCAGGCAATCCATGGAAGGGGGATGGAGCATCCCTGGTGGGACACAGCTGGGGGAAGACAGAGCAGCTCTCACAAAGGTCACAAATCCCAACAACCCCACCCTGGGCATCCCTGGGAGCTCCTGGAGCTCTGGCAGCCTCGGGGCCGTGCCCATTCCCTGGGGAGCCTGGGCAGTGCCCAGCACCCTCTGGGGAAGAACCTTTCCTGATCTCCAGCCTGACCCTCCCTGGCCCAGCTCCAGCCCTTCCCTGGCTCCTGTCCCTGTCACACAGAGCAGAGATCGGAGCTGTCCCTCGGGAGGAACTGCAGACCCCAAGGAGTCTCCTCTCACTCGAGCAGAGAGGGGCTGTCCCAGCCGGGAGGGGGACATTCCACAGGTAAAAAACAAAGCAAAGTCAGGCATCAGAAGCTGAGCCCGGCTGAGGGTGATGGAAGCAATTCCTTTGATGCCACCACCATCATGGAATATCCTGACTGGAAGGGACCCCCAGGACCATCCAGCCCAGCTCCAGACACCCCAACAATCCCACCGGGCACAGATAACCTTTGCCAGGCTGTTTGCACCTTTCCCTCTGCTTTCTGGGCAGCTGTGGCCGGTGACCCTGCCCAGGGCTCTGCCTGGCCCTGGCTGCTCCTGCGGCCAGAGCTGCTGTGCTGGGAGCTGCTCTCAGGAGGTGTTGATTGCTCTGCAAAGAGAAATTCTGAGGGGTGGAATCATTGCGAGCCAAGCCCTGCTGGGAGAGCTCATCAAACAATTACTAAACGAATAAAAGCAACAGAACCCCCGTTAGCGGGGAGAGGGAAATGCAGGATCAGCCAGGGAAGGATTGCAGCTGCTGCAGGGCTCGCTCAGAGCTGAGCACAACCAGCAATTCCTCTAAAATGTCCTTGGCAGGGCAGGAGGGGACACCTTCCTGTTGCCAGGAGTGTGCTGGGGGACAGATCCAGCCAGTCCTGGGTGGTGGCAGTCAGGAAACACTGAAATCCTGCTGGAGCAGGGTCCTTGGAGAGCCAGGGAGATGCTGGAATCCTTGGGGGACAGTGGAGAGCAGAGCCTGGGGAGGTGGGGCAGTGAAACTCCCCTGCCCCTCTGGGGATTCCCGATGTCCCTGGGAGAGGCAGGGACAATGTCATTGTCACCAGGGCAGGGCTGTCAGCCTGCTGAGGGTGTCCAGCACAGAAAGGGCTGCAAAACCTGGTGGGGAGAGGAGATCTCTTGTGGGAATGATCTCATTCCATAAAGAAAAAGGGAAATAAAAGGAATCCATCACTTTTTAAAGTGTTTTGTCCAAAAGTTATTGTTTGCCACTTGCCCTGCTGTGCTGGCCTTTCCTGGCAGGGAGGGACTTGGGCTCAGGTTTGGCAAAGCCAGGCTTAGTGTGGTGCCAGCTCCTGGGGTCTTTTCCCGAAAATCTGAGCTTTTTTTGAAAAATAGTGCTGGGATTTGGCTCCCAGTCCTGATTCCTCCCCAGTCCCTCCTGGACTCTGGCAGACTTTGGCACTGCTCTGTGCACACTCCTGGTGTGAGGGACCTGCAGTGGGGACTGGAGTTAAACCTGGAGGCATGGAAGTGATGAATTCCTGCCGAGGCTTCCCAGGGAGCTCCCAGTGCTTCCAGCTCCAAACTGGTTGTACTGGTGCAGTGTTGGAGCGGGGGTTTGGGGACTGGGGGGGAGCCTGTGCCATGGGAAGTCGAATGGGCCATGGATTTAAAAAAAGCCAGGGAGTGGGAAATTCCTGAGGCACTGAGCAAAGAGGGGAATGTTCTGTGAAAGACTTACCCTGCCTGCAAATGGAATTAGTGCTCCACAGCTTGAATTAATATTACTATGGCCACTCCTTCTCCAGTGGATTCTTCACCTTGTCCTGGAGTTTAACTTGGACTATGGAGTGAGAACTAGCGACAGCCTCCTCCTTGCTCTCCCACTGGGAACGAGCACCATTCAGGAGCAGGGCAGGAACGATGGTTGTGCCCAGTGCTCCCAGGAACAGCCTGACCCCCTTCCCATACATTCCTGGGAGGGGTTGCAGGGTTTTTCCCGGTTTTTGCTCAGGGTTAGATGGGTTGGAAGCTCGGATGGGTGAAAGGTCACACTCCAGGAGGAATCTCCAGTGGTCAGGAGAGTGGGGTGGGAGGTGAAATCCTCTGCACATCTCTGGCCCGTGCCATGAGTTATGATGTGATGGCAGGTGGAGCAGCCAGACATCCATTCCTTCCTTCCCAAAAAAGCTGCTGCCAGGGCCTGCAAATGAGCTAAGAAAATTGGCAGGGCTTGGGATTTAACCTGAGCCAGCCTGAGCAGCCCCAACATCCAGTTTCCATCAGCAATTCCAGCGTGGCAGAGGGGCTGCATCTGCACAGGGATTTCACTGAGGGCCAACAGAAACAGCAGCTGGGCTGGGCTGGAGCTGGAGATGAACTGGGCTGGGCTGGCGATGAACTGGGCTGGAACTGGGCTGGAGCTGGGGCTGGAGCTGGAACTGGGCTGGAGCTGGGACTGGAGCTGGAACTGGGCTGGTGTTCCCTGGTTTCTGTAGGAACAGGGATGGGGGGGAGTGGCATTGCCAGGCAGGACAGGGGATCTCAGAGCTGCACCTGCAGCCAGGGCTGGGGCTGAGCACAAGGGGACCCGGCAGGAGCATTGCACACCTGGTGTCACCTCCTGCCACCGACCCTGGGAGTGGCACCAGGAATGGCACAGGGAGTGACACAGGGGATGGCACAGGGAGTGACACAGGGAATGGCACAGGGGATGGCACAGGGACAGCTGCTCCCAAGGCCACCATGTGCAGCTGCTCAGTGACAGTCCCAGAGCTCCCACAGGAGCAGGAAGGAAGGGATGCTCCATAATGCATCACTTTTGGAGGGAAAATGAGGTCAGGGATAGAACAGGGAGCCTGAGCAAAACCAGCCCTGGCACAGCTGGGATTTGGGCCAGCAGGCCTTCCCAGGTGTCACCTCTGGTGCCTCCGTGGCTGCTGAGGGGACAGGCCAGCACCTTCCTGCAGAGAGGACATGCCAGCAGGGGGACACGTCACCGTGCCACCAGCCTGGCACTGCCCAGGAGTGCAGGGAGTGGCCCTGGCCAAACCCCTCTCTGCATTCCCTGATTTCCCTGGAATATCCCATTCCCACCACTGCTCCCGGAGATGGGAGAGCAGCAGGGCTGGGGATCCTCTGCATCCCCACAGATCCCTTCCAGAGCTGTGCTGAGAGCTCAGGCTGGGGCTGGTGGGGTGTCTGTGCAGGGCAGGAGTTGGATTCCCTGATCCCTGGGGGTCCCTCCCAACTCCAGGAATTCCACGGTTCTGGGATTCTGCCAGGTGTGGCTCCAGCAGGTGAAGAAATGCAGCTGCCACAGGAAAATCGGTACAGCTGGCATAAAACTCCCTCAGTTATGGAGAAAAATGGGAATCTCCTTGGAATGTTTCCAGGCCTCCAGAGAAATCCTAATAAATCCTGAGAGCCCCCCTTTTGTGAACTCCAGGAGATGCTGTGGCACTGCTGGGATGGGAAGTGCCAGAAAAGGACAGAAGAAAAAAGGATTTGTTGGGCAAAGTGTTACTCTTTAGGAAAGGAGATGAGGGCTGGGGATTCTGAGATTCCCATTTTCCCAAAGCTTTGTTTGCATCCTGCTGGAAGTGGGGTGGGACTGTTCCCACAGAGGTTGTTGGTGGACCTGGGCACCTCTCTGGGGCCTTGTAGAGAGCCAATATTTGGGTCTGGAAATACGCCCAGAGGTCAAACCTGACCTTTATCCCATGGATTTCCTCAATTTTTTGCCATAGTTCTGCATTTCATGGACACAAACTGCGAGAGGGCCCGTGCTTCTCCCTGCAATCTGGGGAATGACCTGGAATGTTCTGCCAGCACAGGGAAAGGGAAGTATTGTGCTGGGGAAAGGAATTATTTGTAAATTCTTGCAATTGGCAGCAATGCTGATAAAAATGCTGGGAAATAGCACATGGAATGTGTGGCCTTATCTGGGATTCCTCCTCTTTTAGCAGGATTTGCCATAAAAGAGATGGATGGGTGACTTAAGTGTCACAAATTGTTTCATTGGGATTTTTATCTGATGAATAAAATGAGCACTTGGTGCACTAATTAGAGGAGCAGCTGGAAAAATAACTCCAGGCTACCACCCCTGGATGTCAAATTATTTATTGGAATGAGAACAGGGAGTATTTTGATGAAGCAAAAGTCAAGCTGGTTTCACCAGGGACCTGCCTGGTACCTCTGGCACATTTTGGGATGCGTCACCTGGAGCAGTGACATCCTTGGGAGCAATGAAAAATGGGGGAATCTCAACTTTAAATTCTGTTGGAGTCCTGGAGTCACTGAGATTGGAAAAGGTCTCTGAGATCACTGAGTCCAACCACCCCAGCACTGCCAGGGCCACACTGCCCCATGTCCCCAAGTGCCACATCCACAGGGCCATTAAACCCCTCCAGAAATGGGGACACCACCCCTGCCCTGGGCAGTGTCAATGCCTGCCCAGCCTCTCCATGGAGCAATTTCCCCAAAATCCAGCCTGAGGCTGTTCTGGGAGTCCCAGCCCAGGCAGAAGTGGCCCTTGGTGCTGTGGTTGGGTGGCCGTGGGGACACTCAGTCCAAGGCTGCACCTGATGATCTCGGAGGTTTTTCCAACCTCAGCGATTCCAGGCCTCTTCCAGAACTTCAAACTGAGATTTCCCCTGGTTTTTCATCATTCACAAGGATGTCACCACGCCACTGCTGCCACTACAGGTGACACATCCCAGAATGTCCCAGATTCTCTTTGGAAAGGGAAAAGCGGCAGTGCCGTGGCCGGGTGGTGTCACAGCTCAGTGTCCCTCCAGGTCACCTCCAGGCTGCTGTCCTGCTGTCCAGGGTGTCCCCAGGGACTCTGCTTTGGTCTGCCTGCACTTGCTCCTGTGAGGGAAGGGACCCCAGAGCTGGGACAGGGACGGGAAAGGTGACAGGGATGGGCTGGGACATCTGGGCACAGAACAGACCTGTCCTTTAGAAATGCAGCGTTCAGCTTTCCCCTGGGGCAGGCAGAAGGCAGATTCCTTATTCTTAGGGCATGGACAAATCCCAGGATCACAGGATCATTAAGGCTGGAAAAGTCCTCCAATATCATCCTGTCCAACCTCTGATCAATGAAATGTTTGCTTCTGCCTACAAGCTCAGCTTGAGCTGCCCTGTGTGGGACAGTGGTGACATTCCCAATGGAAACATCTTCTCTCCTTTTGTCTCTCCCACTTTTCTTTGGGTTTTCCTGGGTTTTTTTTTTCCTGCTGTGGATGTTTCCTTGAGTTTCAGCATGAAAAGAGTTGGATAAAATATTTCATTTTATATCTCAATGTAAAAATGGGTTTCAGTATAAAACAGCCCAGGCTGCAGGAGGGGGACCAGGAATCATTTCTGGGTTAAAATCAGAGTTCATAGGAGCCAGAGAATCCCAGATTTGAGTTGGAAAGAATCTTAAAAATCATCTCACTCCACCCCCTGCCATGGGCAGGGATGTTCCACTGTCCCAGGGTGCTCCAAGCCCTGTCCTTGGGCACTGCCAGGGATCCTGGGGCAGATGGGTTATGATGGATTTTGGGTTTGTTCTTTGTGCTCACAGTGATTTTTCAGTGTGAGAAATGATCCAGCTACATTCCAGCCTTGCTGTCCTTTAAAATGTGTTGCTGAGCCGGGAATTTTGGGCAGCGGGGTGGATTTGATGAGACTTGTCTGGATTTACAGGGGCTGCTCTCTCCATGTCTGCTCTCATTTGGACAATGAGGATTATCACATTTTATCCCATTCCATGTTCTCACTGCAGAAATGAGGAGTAATTACAGCTGCTGCTGCAGCCTGTCAGATCTGCAGCTCGGGAGCAGCAAGACGTTCATCAAATTGCATCAAATTACATCAAATTATATCAAATAATATCCAATCCTGCCTTTGCTGGAGGGAGAGCACAAAAGGAAGCCCTGAGCTGCAGTTTCCCCTGTGGACCCTGGCTGTGCTGTGGGCTGGGGTGCACCTCGTGCCCTGTGCTTTGTTTGCATCCCTGTTGAATTGTGTTTCTCCCTGGGATGGTTTTGGCTCCCCAGGACGTGTGAGCCCCAGGGAGCACCCAGGGCCCTGCTCTGATGAGCTGCTGGTGCTGCCCAGCGTGTCTGAGCCTCACCCAGAGACCTGGAAATCCTGGGGAGTCTCCAGTGAGATCCTGCTGCTCTTGGTCCGTGGGACACAGGGATGGGCTGCTCCCAGCTCTGCACTGAACTGCCAGAGGGGTTTGGGTGCCCAGGGAGGGGATTTCGGAGGGGGTTTGGGGCTCTGGGTGATGCCAGAGTGATTTTTTCCTTTTCCTTTCTATCTCTTTTCCCCAGCTCTGTGCACCCACAGCACCAGCACAGCTGTGACCCTTCGCTGAGCCTGGTGCTCAGTGTTCTGTAAGTGCCCTGCAGGCCCAGAGACTGAACAGCCCAGAGCTGCAGGGCCAGGGACACCAAACATTCTGCTGGCTCAGGAAGCCAAGGGCCCCTGGCAGGACAGATTCTGGAAACTCGAGCTGAGCCCAGCCCAGCCCCAGCATTGGGCTCCCTTGTTGGATCTGGGCTGTGTGAGGGCTGTACCTTGTGTGTGTGACTGATGGGTGTGTGCTTTGTGTCACCTGGGGCAGGTGATGCACCCAACAGGATCCTGATTAAACCCCGAGCTAACGACCCCCAGCCCTCTCACCGTGTCTGGCCGCATTTTCCTAACACCAGGAAAAGGCACCATGGGGACTCGGGGTGGCCGTGCTGGTGGCCCCCTCAGCAGCCCCTGCAGGGCCCTTCCCTGGGGACATCTGGTGGCAGGGCTGGTCCCTGGGTGTCCTGCAGCTCCCTGGGGCTGCTGTGGAGCTGCAGGTGTCTGATGGGGATTGGTTTCTTTCTGCAGGTCCTTGGATTTTTCCTCCTTGCTTAAGAGCTTGTGTGGGAGCAGGGCCAGGTCCCAGCAGACTCCCTGTCCTCCCCAGTCCCCATCTCCTGCTCGGATTCTGGGAGTTCACAGATTTATTTTTAATGGGAAGCAAACCAGGCCTGTGGAGCTGTTCCCTCCCCCTGCAGGACAAGCCCAGCTGTGCCAGAGTGGGGAACTCCCCAGCTCCTCTGCTCGGTGTAGGATGGACAAACCCCTCTGCTCCCTCCTCCTGGGCTCTGCTGGAGCCTCCCAGACCCATGGAAATCCTCTCCTCCAGGAATGGCTCTGTACAATCCGTGGATTTTTCTGTGTGGTTGTCATGGAGCCAGAGCAGATCCACACAAGCTATGGGAATGGAGGAACAGAGGGGCTCCAGTGGAGATGTTTGATCCCTTCCCCAGATCCAGGGAAACTTTTCACGGAATCCCAGAATGGTTTGGGAGGGAAAGGATCTTAGAGCTCCTCTCATTCCACAGGCAGGGACACCTTCCACTGTCCGAGGAATGTCCAACTGCCCCCAATGTCCAGCCTGGCCTTGGGCACTGCCAGGGATCCAGGGGCAGCCACAGCAAATCTGGGCACCCTGTGCCAGGGCCTGCCCACCCTCCCAGGGAACAATTCCTTCCCAATATCCCATCCATCCCTGCCCTCTGGCAGTGGGAAGCCATTCCCTGTGTCCTGTCCCTCCATCCCTTGTCCCCAGTCCCTCTCCAGCTCTCCTGGAGCCCCTTTAGGCCCTGCAAGGGGCTCTGAGGTCTCTCCATCCTGAGCATCCCCAGCTCTCCCAGCCTTGCTCCAGAGGGGCTCCAGTCCTGGAGCAGCTCCCTGGCTCCTCTGGATTCTTTCCCACAGATCCATGTCGTCCCTGTGCAGGGGGAGCAGTTGTTTCTCCCCTCCCAGAAGCCACTGGTGCTGTCTATAATTAAAACTGTTTTCCAAGGGCAGAGTTTCTCTCCAGCCCTTCCCTGTTCCCGCTGTAGTTCTGGATCGAGGCTGTGATTAGGGAGAAATTCTCTGCCTCGTGCCGGGCAAGGGGTCAGGCTGCTGAGGAGGCTCTGACCGGCCAGGCTTTGAATCCCAAAGCCTGGTGTGGTCCATCTCCTGCGGCTGGAGCCCTTCCCTGCCCCTCCCGTGCCACCTGGAGGGCACAGCCCGGCCCGGAGCGAGCCAGCCCTGCCCGGCTGCTCTGCAATGACACAGCCGGGCACTGCAGGGAGCTTCTGAGAATAAAAATAAACAGGACTTGTGAGCTCCGGGCCCCGGGCGGCACAGGCAGCTCATTAACTTTAAATATCTCACCTCGCCGCTCGCTGGAGGTCACGGTCCCCGGGAGCAGCGCGGATGCTCCTCAGGCTCCCACCCTTATCCCCAGCCCGGCGTGCTGGGAGCTCTGGGGGACCTGATTGTCCTCAGGATGGCCGGGAAAAGGCTCGTTTAGGGAGCAATCAGGGCTTTATCCAGCCCGTCTGATGCACCAGGCTCTGGAAACCCGGGCTGAGGCCCTTCTGCCCGGGGGTGGAGGTGATGCAGACCAGGAATGCTTTCCCCTTCTCATTTCCCTTTCCCACCCTCATTTCCAGGAATGCTTCCCCCTCCCATTTCCCTTTCCCTTCTTTTTTTCCAAGAATGTTTTCCCTTCCATTTCCAGGAATGTTTTCCCCCTCTCATTTCCCTTTCCTCCCTCTCATTTCCAGGCATGTTTTCCCCCCTCCACTTCCCCTCTGCAGCTCTGCCTTTCTCCAGCCCAATGAATATTTATTTCCACCTTCCAAGGGAGCTCTCAGGAGCCTTTTGGAGAGTCAGGGGTGTCCTGAGGGCTGAGGGTGGGACTGTGGGAATGGGGTCACCCCCTGCTCCTCCGAGCATTCCCTTGGTCCCTCAAAGCTCGGGCAGGAGCTCCCAGGAGCCCAGAACTGGTGCTGGTACCTGGAATGAGGGGATTTGGGGCCCTGCTCTGCCATTTCCAAGCTGGGCAGACTCCTGAGGGAGGATCCTGTGGGATCAGGCCCAGGGAAGGCAGGATGGGGCTCAGGGCTGGTCTGGGTGCAGCTGGGGCTGTTTGGGGCTGCTGGTGCTCTGAGAAGGTGACTGCACAGCCCTGGCTCTGTGTTCCCACATCCTCCAGCAGATCCAACTTTCCCTTCTCCCTGCAGTGAAAGGCTGAGGGAGATGAAATCCTTTGTCTGGAGCTCAAAGCTGAGGAACAGGGTTGGGGTTTGCTGTGCTCAGCTCTCATAAACCATTGAAGACCCAGCAGGAGCAGCTGCTGGAACCTGGAAGCTCTCTGTCTTGGGAATGTGGGATCAGAACCTGGTGTTGAAGGGAAGTAGCTTAGGAGAATAAACCCCCTTTCCAAGGAGGCTCTTTCATCTCCCCTGAAATGGTATCCAACCCAAAGTGTGCTCTCGGGAGGGCAGTGGTGCTTTTCCAGTCCCCTCCAGAGGTTAAGTTATTAATTATTTTATTTTTCTATGTCCCTTCTCCTCTCCAGAGCTCCCTGACAGGAGGGGGCAGCCAAGGGGTTTGGGCTCTGCTCCCAGGGAACAGGGACAGGAGGAGAGGGAACGGCCTCAGGCTGGGCCAGGGGAGGCTCAGGGTGGACATTTGGAACATTTCTTCACATAAAGGGTGGTCAGACATCTCTGGAATTGTTCAAAACCCGTGTGGATGTGGCACTTGGGGACAGGGGTCAGTGGTGGCCTTGGCAGTGCTGGGGAAAGGTTGGACTCGATGATTTTGGAGTTCAGTTCCAGCCTCGATGGTTCCATGATCCTGTGATCCCATTGGTTTATTCAGGAGGCCCAAAGAACATTTTGCAGAGGTGCAGAGAGCCCTTCCTTGGGTTGGTCAGGTGCAAAGTGAATCTCCCTGGGCTGCAGGCTCTGGAAAAGCCCTTGGATTCCCAGCTCCATGCTGCTCCTCACTGCTGCTCCATCACCTTTGGAATCACTGAGAATCAGTCATGGAATGGTTTGAGGTGGAAGGGACCTTGAAGATAATCCCATTCCCACCCTGCCATCCCCACACTCATCATTAGTGTGTTGGATGTGCCATGGGACCCCAGGATTCCCTGCTGGAGCTCTGGGAGCAGCCAAACTCAGCTCACACACAGCAAACGTCGCTGCTGGGGCTCCTCAAGCTGGAATTGTCCCCAAGGTCTCTCTGCGCCCCATGAACGAGCAGTGAGGGGGGAGCTCGGGCAGGTCCTGCTGCCCACCAGGCTCTGTGGCACTGCGAAGGTTCCCAGAGAACCCAGAGATGTTCCTTGGTGCCCTCAGCACCCTCTTCCCACGATGGGACAATGAACCAGGCTCCCACCACTGCCATTCCTTTTTATTGTCACAATTCCCTGGTTTCTGGCAGGACTGAGAGTCCTGCAGGGAGCAGAGCTCTGTGAGCACCTGGAAGCTCTTCTCACCCAGCTGAGAGCCTGGGGATGATGAGCTGATCTGATTTGGCTCTGCTGGGGTGGCCAGAGAGGTTCTGAGTCACTGCTTGAGTCATGAGTTCAGCCACAGCGCTGGTGCCCCCGGGTGACTCGGTGACATTAATGCCAGGATTAACACGGGGCTGTACGGGGGAGGAAATGTGAGGGCACCGCTGGGAGGGAATCCAGGAGTGCTCCAGGTGGGTTTAACCTGTGCTGCAGCTCAGCTCTGGTGTTTTGCTAAACCCACCCACACAGGCAGTGACCCATCCCTTGGCTGATGAACGGAACTCAGATATGGGGTGGAATCCTGCCTGGAACCCCTCTGTCCTCCTCCCCTTTGCCACCTGCCAGGCTGCCCTGCCCCAGCAGCTTCTCACCACCATTCCCAAGATTTCCCTGCCCCAGGAGCCCCTCACCACCATTCCCAAGGATTCCCTGC
>JAHLSL010000264.1:917421-935790 GCA_025920805.1 Petroica traversi
CCTCCATCCATCCCTCCATCCATCCATCCCTCCATCCATCCATCCCTACATCCATCCATACATCCGTCCGTCCATCCCTCTCTGCACAGAGAAAAGGACATGGAAAGAACTCCAATCCTGCAGGACTCTGCCTTTGGATTCCCTGGATTCTTCCCATTCCTGTGACAAAATCATCTCTCACTGCACTGCAGGAATTTTTTTTGAGGGAAATCTTAATTGACTCAAAGGAAAGCCTGATTTTCATGGAGCTCAGAGTTTGGGAATTGTTTAAAACAGACTTGGCCTTTTTTATTTCCTTTTTCTAAAAAATCCCCACTGTGAGATAGGAATCTCCACATTGCCCTGCCTCCAAACTCTGGCATTCAGTGGAGTAAAAATATTGGGGAAACTGAACTTAGGCTTGAAAAAGAAGGAAAAGCAGGAAAACAGACACTCCATTGCTCATAAACAAGCAGAAACCCTGAGGTGCTGGCAACTGTTTGCAACAAACAGACGCGTTAGGAAGAAAATGACCTTTTCTGTGAAAGAAACTCTGAAAAAATAAATCACCTGCTTGAGAAAAAAAGGGGGGGGGGAAAGGAAAAAAAAGGACATGTAAATAACAAAGCTGCAAAGATGCTGGTGCTGGGGGTGGGGGAGGGCTGGGGTTCCTTAGGGTGAGTAGGTGAGGGGAAGAAAGCCCTGCAGGCCCTGTCTGCCTGGAAATTCCTACAGTTCAGTGGATAACTTGGATTTTCCCAGTGCGTATCCCAGATTTCCAGGGCAGTCTGCTGGAACCTGGCACCAAAAGCCCTGGCACAGGGCCCAAGGCCAGGCTGGACATGGGGCTTGGAGCAGCCTGGGACAGTGGAAGGTGTTTGGGGTTGGAATGGGAGGGGTTGGAAGGTCCTGTCCAACCCAAACCCTTTTGGGGTTCTCACAGAACCTCCTGGGAGCTGCAGGCCCTGAGGGACCCCTGGCTGTTTGTGCTGCTCCCCAGGTGTCTCCTCCTGCCAGGGCCACCAGCAGCTCCTGGGGCTGGGCTTGTCCCCCTGCAGAGGCACCAGGAGCACTCTGGAACTGCCCGTGGAGAGGAGAGGTGTCCCCTGTGCTCTGCCCTGCTCTCCCAGCTGTCACCTGTGTGTCCCCAGCATGGCCCTGCTCTGGTGGCCCTCACAGAGCTCCCCAGGCCCCAGCTGTCCTGAGGTGCTGCCAGGATGGGACATTCCTGTGGCCACCAGAGTGGAGATGGGTCCTGGCTGTCCCTGCTGAGGAGGTGACACCCTGAGTGTCCTGCAGGTCCAGCTCCATCCTGCCCTGTCCCCAGGGCCGCTCTGCTGATGGCAGGAGGTGGGACAGGACTGGGCTCCCCTTCCTTTAGGATCTCACCCTGATTTCTTCAGGAACTTGTGCCACCAGTGCTGCCAGTGCTGGGCTTCAGTTTGGAGGTTTTTATTTCAGTTTGGAGGTTTTCATTTCAAATTGGAGGTTTTTATTTCAATTTGGAGGTTTGTATTTCAGTTTGGAGGTTTTCATTTCAATTTGGAGGTTTTTATTTCAATTTGGAAGTTTTCATTTCAGTTTGAAGGTTTTTATTTCTATTTGGAGGTTTTCATTTCCGTTTGGAGGTTTTCATTTCAGTTTGGGGTTTTTGTCAATGGTTTCTGGGCTCTTGGGTGATGTGCAGGGCCTGAGGGTGTTGGTGGTGCTGTGTCCATCTCACATCACTGCACCAGTGCCACCAGACCCTTCCCAGGCTCTGAATTCATCACTAAATTTCCCAGCAGATCCCTAATGGGGTTTTGCCAAGTGAATGGAACAATGCTGATGTACAATTCCATAAGGATTTTTCTTTAAACAAATTTACCAGTTCACTGAGAACCTGTTCCTTTGTCTGGGTGTTTTGTGCACCATAATTTCTCTGTCTGAGGAGGTTTGGGTTTATTTTTGTGCTGCCAAAGGCAGGGATCTGCACTCTGAGGTGGCTGCAGTCTCCAGAGCTGGCAGTGCTGATGTGCTGTACAGAGATATTTGTTTTGTTATTTTTGCTGCTCAATTCACGACACTGTCAAGTGGTCATTAGAATAAATAATTCTGTGATCCAATACATTTACTCAGAAAGAAGAACGTAGACACAGCAGGAGCCCAGAGCAACCTGAGGGAGCTGTGGAAGGATCCAACATTTGTGAGAGCTCGGTGGGAAGTGCTCAGAACTCATTTTTTATCATTTTTGAGTGTGAATAAGCAGACCTGGCACCTAAGGGGAAGATTGTGCTCACAATGAGCCACGATAATGCTGCAGTTCCCTCCTGAGATGGATCTGAGTGCCCAAATTTCCTACTGGAGCAGAGCCCACCCTCGGGATAACCCAGCCAGGTGGGGCTCGTGGAAGGCTTTGAGCAGGGAGTGGGAGGCTGCTGCCTCTCCTGGGAAGGGATGGGGAATCATGACAGTGATTTGCATGTTTTTCACCTCCTGCTGCCCCTGCCGGGGCTCGGCTCCCGTGTTTTTCCCCCGGGAGTGCCCTGCCCAGGAGATCATTGTCGAACACATCCCTGGCACTCCAGCAGCTCCCCCCTGTGCAGCTCCCTGCCCTCAAACCCGGGCACTGACAGAGCAATAAGGACACAAATTAAACAAACCAAGGCACTGAGAGGAGCAGAGGCTGAGCAGAGCTGCCAGGGAGGCAGCCAGGCTGGGGGGGAAGTGCCAGATTCCAGGGATTTCAGGGACTCTGATCCTGTGTGAGGATAAATCCCTGAACCACAGCTTCCAGCACTCGTGTCCTTTGTGTAAGAGACAATTGAGGCAATATAAATATTTATTTTATGGCCATTTGGTGTGTGGGTGCATGTTTCCACAACATTATCCAGGATTAAAGTGCCAGAGGGCAGGGATGGATGGGATATTGGACAGGAATTGTTCCCTGGGAGGGTGGGCAGGCCCTGGCACAGGGTGCCCAGAGAAGCTGTGGCTGCCCCTGGATCCCTGGCAGTGCCCAAGGCCAGGCTGGACATTGGGGCTTGGAGCAGCCTGGGACAGTGGGAGGTGTCCCTGCCATGGCAGGGGTGGCACTGGATGAGTTTAAGGCCCCTCCAACCCAAACCATTCCAAGATTCTGGGATATAAGTTAAATTTATCCACTCCCCATTGCTGGCTTCCTTTTGCTATGTCAGCCCCATCCTGGCATTTTTCCACACTTTTGATACAGACAGGCAGGAAAGCTCTGCTGAACTCGAGCTCAAAACCCCCTGTGTGGGTATCCCAAATACCCTCCAGCAAACTGCACCTTTTTTCCCTACTGCCACTTGAAAGTTCTCGAATTCCAAGGGCAGTTTCAGGGTAGAAGTGGAATTAATTATAATCACAGAATCAAATGAGGATGAAACTTTCCAGGAACTGCTGATTCAGCTCAGGACAGACATGGGAAATAACCCCTCTTGCCCAGGACTGTTCTGAGAACTTGAAGAGAAGGAGAACAAAGCCCTGTGAGGAAGGAGGCAGTGGAGAGAACCCTCCCCCATGTGCTGCTGTCCTTGCTTTGTCACCTTCAGCCCCTTCTGAGCTTTCCTGGACTTCCTGTGGAACACAGGGCCCAGTTTAAGCAGTGGATTTAGGGAAAAGCCTAGCAGGTCAGTGCAGCAAGTTAGAATAGAGTGGGGGCAGAGAACAGGAAAACTGCTGTGGGACAGGGCTGAACTGGCCAAAACCTGCTCCAAAATGGCTCCAAAAAGGCTCCAAAACTGCTCCGGAACTTCTCCAAAACTGCTCCAAAACTGATCCAAAACCGATCCAAAACTGCTCCAGAACTGCTCATAACTGCTCCAAACCCACTTTTGGGCTGGCAGGGGACGTGTCCTCGTACCCCCAGCCAAAGCTTTGGGTGTGATCTCAGTTTGCTGGGAAGATTTAGATTTAGAGTTTAGGTTTGTGTTTTGGTTCACATCTTGATTCATGCAGGACCTGGCACAGGCAGGGAAATGCCAGAATAAATCTTCCAAGATGAGGATCTGGGGAGCAAAGGAAGAGCTGAGCCTGGTTTGTGTGAGCTGTGCCCCTTCCTCCTGCTCTGAAATGGGGATTTCATTTTGGGCACGTGTGTGGTACCTCAGAGAGTGTTTACACTGATGATTGGGAATAACCAACACATTTCTGTGAATCAATTCCCTTCAAATTGCCCTCTGTTTTTACCCAAGTGGGATTTCGATCAAAGCCTTTGAAATTGCTGTTAGCCCCAGAATTCCTGCCGTGTTTTCCTGAATATGAGTCTGGTTTCCATCAATGTGTTTTAAAATGTGTTTTGCTCAGCAGTGACACAACAACCTCATTTATCTCAGCACACAAATCAAATCATCTTGAATTTCTTTTATTATTTGGAACAGCAAATGGAGGACTTGGCCAAAGGAAAATGACTTTGAGGTGTCTGATGTGGAGTTTTGCATTTCTTTAGCTCGGAGCACGTTGCCCTGTGTCACTGTGGGGTTTTCACACATGGCCTGGCTGGCCATGAACTGGAGCAGGTGTCCCCAAGGCTGCTGACAGGGACCTGCAGACCTCAATTGGAAAAGCACTTCCACGGCAGTAGCCCACTGCTCTGGCTTCCCACTGCCAGAGGGCAGGGATGGATGGGATATTGGGCAGGAATTGTTCCCTGGGAGGGTGGGCAGGCCCTGGCACAGGGTGCCCAGAGAAGCTGTGGCTGCCCCTGGATCCCTGGCAGTGCCCAAGGCCAGGCTGGACATTGGGGCTTGGAGCAGCCTGGGACAGTGGGAGGTGTCCCTGCCATGGTAGGGGTGGCACTGGAAGGGCTTTAGGTCCTTTCCCACCCAACCCATCCCAGGACGCTTGGGCTCACAACAGCACTTTTTTAGTGGTGACCTATCCTCTCTCCAAACTTCCCCCAGATCTCCCTGGGTTAAAGATGATCATGATCTGTATCCTGAGGAATGATCACTCCTCTGGCAGCCTGGATCTGCTTTTCCAGCCACCCCTCCCTCTCTGAGTGTGTTCATTATTCACAGAATCCCAGGTTGGTTTGGTTGGAGGGACCTCAAAGCCCATCCAGTGCCACCCCTGCCATGGGCAGGGACACCTCCCACTGTCCCAGGCTGCTCCCAGCCCCAATGTCCAGCCTGGCCTTGGGCACTGCCAGGGATCCAGGGGCAGCCACAGCTTCTCTGGGCACCCTGTGCCAGGGCCTGCCCACCCTCCCAGGGAGGAATTTGGGTCCTTTCCCGCAGCCAGGGGCCAGCAGGGCTCTGCCAGGGCAGGGACAGGGAAGGAGCAATGGGAGAAGGAGCAGAGCCCTGAGCAATCCTCTCCTGGCCCCACCCCGACGGCTCCGGAGCCGCTGAGTGCTGATTGCTGCCTGCAATTAAATTAGGGCAGTTAACCCCAGCCCGGCCCAGCCGGGCACACTCGGAGGGAACGGGCTCCTGACGTTTGCTGTAATCAGCGTGGAGTGGCTGATTAAAGACCATTAAAATTCACCAGGAACGCTCCTCATCCTCTCTCCACTTCCAGGCCGGCTGTTTCCCGGTGTTGGATAATCAGTGCTGACTTCAGCTCTCAGCGCTGACACAGTGCCCTGCTCAGACAGGAGCTGCTGCCCCTGAACCACAGCACACGGGAAACAAGGCAGGAATAATTGGATTTATAGGCTTGGAATCTGCAGGAGGAAACACCCTGGAAGTGTTCTGTCACACTCCCGCGTCCAGGGACACTGGAGAAATATGGATGATATTAAAATTTAATTGCAACAAGAGCTGACAACTTTTGCGGTGTGGAGTTCATTGCACCTCAGAAATTTATGGAGAACATGGTAACTTTATTATGGTAACTTTATCATATTCTTTCTCGTTTTCTGAATGTGAAACTGAAAAAGCTCTGAACTTTCCTTCCCTGAAAGTGTCTTTCCCACAACATCAGAAACATCCCGGTCCTTATTCACCAAGGTCATTACCGACCTTGTTAAGAGACCTTAAGGATAATTTGCATTATCCCCGCCTGTGGCTGCTGTCAGAGCCTCCCAGCCTGTGCCGTTTGACAGACACAGAAATTGCTCCGCAATTAAAGCTGCAGTCAATTCTCTCAGCACCTGCACCATTTCATCCATCCCTGGAGCCTTTCCTGGCTCCGGGTCACACTCGGTGGGGCTGGAGTCCCCTTTGCAGCTCCCCCAGCTCTCAGCTGCTCTCCCAGCCCTGGAGGGCTTGGGAGGAGGCTGAGTGAGTGATTAAGTCCCAATTAAACCTTTGAGTGGCCTTTGGTCACTCCCGGGTCATTGTTTGGGGGGTGCCAGCTCTGCTGGTGGTGTCCCCTCACCCTCTGTGTCCCCTCCCTGCCACGGTCTGGGCTCCTCTGGTCACACAGGGGGTGGGGACACTCCTGTTCTGGCTGTCACCTGTCCCCATCACAGCTCTTGGCCTCCGGAGCCCTCGTGGTTGTCACCCCTGAAGGGACACAGTGGTGCTGCTGGTGGCTCTGGACCAGACACTGGGGCAGCCTCATCAGGACAGGCCTTGGATGCTTCCTTGTCTTAGTTCCTTCACTAAAAAGGGGGCCGGAGGAGATCCCAGGAATCATAGAGTGGTTTGGGGTGGAAGGGACCTTGGAGCCCACCTTGTTCCAGCCTCTTCCTCTATCCCAGGCTGCTCCCCGCCCTGCCCAGCCTGGCCTTGGACACTTCCAGGGATGCAGGGGCAGCCCCAGCTTCACTGAGATGTACAAATTCCATGATTCTGTGATTTCATGATTCTGTGATTCCATAATTCCATGATTCCCTGATTCTGTTATTCCCTGGCTCTGGGAAGCAGGACACAGCTCTGGAGAATCAGCAGCTCCTCCTGTGGCCACACTGGTTGAGCAGTGTGGATTTCAATGAACCTGTTTCTCTCTTTGAGCACAAACCCCAAGCAGATGCAGCCACCACATCCCAAATAATACATTGCACAGAAATTTGCATCTGGAATTCCATTGAGAAGGCTTTTCTGTAGCTGGGAATAAATAAAATCCCTGATTATGAGGACTTTGATCGCTGGTGTTGCATCAGAAAAGCTGCAGAGGTCAAAACCTTGGCTCACTGCAGGGATGGAAACATTTCTTGCTCATAATTGGAGAATTAAGGTTGGAAAAGATGCTTGAGATCATCAAGTCCAACCTAAAGGCAAAGTAAAGGGCAGAAAGGAGATGCAGGAAACAGGGAACAGCATCAACCACAAATAGATCCATCCATTTGAGCCTGTGACTGAAATGGGAATCTGAAGAGGAGATCCTGGCTACTGGAGATGTGGAACAGGATTTCAGGAGCTCCTGAATTGCTGGATCATAACAACAAATGAAACCTCAGTTTAGACAATGACTGAAAACACTCCCCAGTTGCACAGTACAAGAGGAGGGGGTGCCAAGGTGCTTTTAGCCAATTGTTTTTAGCCAGTTTTACCAAGCTGGAGAATCTTTTGGGCACAATGACAATGGCAGTGACTTTGAGGAGGCAGCAATATTCCCTCTCAATCTGCAGGTCACCGTGGGTGGGGGATGATGAAGCCCCATTCCCTTTTAGCATGAACAAGACATGTTCAAACTTTAAATACTTCAAATATCACTGACAATAAAAAGTCACATTCTTTCAACATGATGAACCCAGTGATTCATAAGCCTCTGTTCTCTTCAGAGCAGGGACAGGTACCTAAGATGGAAATATTCTCCAAAAAATCAGACTTTCAGTTCTGTGGGGATGGGGCCAAGCTCTGCTTGAAGAGGAGACAGGACCACAGTTGTGCAGCCTGAGCAGCCCAGGGGCACCAGGAAGGTGCCAAAATTAGGGATCAGGGAGTGAATCCCTCCAGCAGCATTCCCTGTGCAGACACCCAGCACGAACAGGATCCCAGGGGCAGCTGCTGCCTGAGGAGGGACCCCAGCAAGCAGAGAGGATCTGCCCATTGCCCCCTTCCCTGCTGCAGCTGCTGAGCCCCGGCACCGAGAGAGCAGCAGCCTCAGCCTGAGCTTTGGGAAGTCTTTCCCACGCAGCTCAGGGGAAAAGTCAATCAGTTAATGGCTTTAATTAGCAATCTTTTCATGTCTTCCCCTCAGCACAGGCACAGATTTGCCCACGCTGGGGTGTGCAGCCCCCATGGCACTGGGATTCAAACTCTCCCTTGGATGGGCCACACAAAGGACAGAAATCCCCCTTTTTTCCCGGCAAACCAGACTTGGGGCTCCGTTTGAAGCAGCCCTTCCTGTCTGTGGCAGAGCCTGTACCTGGGCACAACCTGCTCTGGTTCCTCCTGTTTCCCTCACTCCCCTTCTCCTCTGGCTCCTTGGGCAATAAATCCCAGTACTGCACATTCCATTTTGGAAAGTCTCTGCAGGAAGCAGGAATTTCTCACCCCCTCAGACACAGTGTGGGATGAGGGATTAGGGGAGCAGGACTCCTGAAATCCCAGGAGCTGATCTGATCACCCAGGCAGAGCTTGCTTTTAGGATATGATCGGATCAGCAAGATAAAATTTTAATTAAATTACAACGATTCCCAGGTTTAATGGATGCTCCAGTTTTCAGAGCTCCTTGGAAACAGAGCCCACAAGAGCTGAGGTCTGTGATGCTGAGGGATGTGGGGCTATTGCTGCCAACCCCCCGGGGCAGGAGGGATGGCAGGGGATGGAAGGGGAGGGATGGCCTTGGGATGGAGGTGGCTCCTGAGCGAGGTCACCTGCTCTGGGGTGGCTCAGAGCCTCCTGTCACAGCCTCCCTGAAGTGCCACCTGCCAATGACTGCAGAGGCCTCTGTTTGTCACCCTCAGGAGCCCCTGAGCAGCTGAGTGTGCTGGGTGTGCCAGAGGGAAGGTTCCCTTTGTATTTACAGCAGTTCCTGCCCCTCCGGCTTGGGAAGGTCAGGCAGGTTCAATCCCAGGGATTCCAGCAATGGAGCTGGAATTCTCTGGCTTATAACCCACGCTGTTCCCACTGTGGCAGTATCTCCAGCAAACTTCTTCCTGCAGAGAAAGACATTTCCCAAAGTTCTGTACCTCTGGGTTTATTTAATCTCAGGAAAACCTAGGGTTTTTTTCCCAGCTCTTCAGCCCTGCCTGATTTGCCAGCCTGCTGCATTCCTTCCTTTGAGCTGTTGCTGTCCCAAAATGTCCCTGTGCTTATCACTTTTCCCTGCATCAAGAGCTTTTAGCACAGACAGGGTGGGTTAGTGCTGTCCATGTGCAGCTTCCTTCCCCATCTGTTTCTCAGTTGCCTCTGAAACATTTCAGAGCAAAATCTCATCCTCATGAAATCAGCACTGATAGGAACAGGGAGCCACGGGGCACCTGCTCCACGTGCATTGTTCCCTGTGCTCCACAGCTGCCTGTGGAGTGGATAATGGAGAATTATTGCAAATATCGTGTGTGTTTACATTTCTTTTATTAATAACTCCATCCAGCAGAGCTTCAGAGCTCCCTTACACTGGGAACAGAGGTTGGATCTTGTTGAAAAGTGAGGTTTTCTCTATCTAAAAACCTTCTGGCTGTGCACCCAGCAGGGCTGGGAGCAGCAGGGGATGCTGAAAGCCCTGGTTTGGAAGCCATCAGGAGTGAGAATGAGCAAAGGAGGAGCTGCTGGGCAGTGCTGACTCTGCACACCCCAAACCCAGGAGCTTTCCCTGCCCTGCTCCTGGGCCAAAGCTCTGCCTGACCAGAGGCACAAAGCCAGAATTCCCCACCTCACAGGAGAGCCATGGAATAGCCTGAGCTGGAAAGGATCACAGGGATCATCCAGCCCCTGGCCCTGCACAGACACCCCAACAACCCCACCCTGGGCATCCCTGGGAGCTCCTGGAGCTCTGGCAGCCTCGGGGCCGTGCCCATTCCCTGGGGAGCCTGGGCAGTGCCCAGCACCCTCTGGGGAAGAACCTTTCCTGATCTCCACTCAAAGGAGCCAAAGCATGGATCTGTCACCTTGTCTTGTTCCCAGAGGAGCACCCAGGGACTGTTTATTCCTTTGTCCAGCCTGTGGTTTTACCAGGAAACATTGGTTGCTGGGAGAAATGTTTTGTCTTTTCAGATGTGATTTTGTGCCCTCTCCTTTTGCCCTTGGGGGTGACCACTGTGCCTTGGATTCTGCTTAAAGCCAGGCTTTGGAGCCCAGTTCATTGCTGGGATGTGTGTTCAACAATTCCAGATAACCCAGACAATGCAGACACCTGGATTTGTGTTTAATTCCTACCTGGCCTTGGCCATGGCCTCCCACATGGGAAGACCTGCTCCCTCCTGCTCCATCCTCTCTGGAAAGCACTCAGCTGCTTTGTTTTGCTATTTGGGTGCTTTTTCCTACTGCTTGGCTGACATTTCCTCCATCTTTCCTTTGTTTTTGTGTGCCTGTGGAGCTGGGGATGGAGTCAGGACTTCTCAGAAGGATTGCCAGGCAGGGAAGCAGCCTCAGTAATAAAAGGCATGAAAACAACCCCTCTCCTAAACCCAATCCATTATTTCCTTGCTCACACACTGAAAATGCAAACTCAACTTATTAACTCAGCATTCACTCCTGATTCCATGATTTTATGTTTGCCTTTCATATCCATAATATCCATTTTACACTTTCATAACACCCAACAAAAAGAATCCCTTCCCAATCCCGCCCTCTTTGTTCTCCTGTGCTTGCAGCCAGTCCGACTCAGCAGGAGCACATCTGGAGCTCAGCTGCAGCTGTGCTCCCAGACTTTTGGGGAGTCTCAGCCCTCCCACGCTGAATTTCAGGCTGGCACTGGAGCTCATGTGGAGCAGGCAAAGATCAGGCTCTGCCAAAATGAAACCTTGATAAACAAGTTGGTTTTTCCCTTTTATTTCCAGTGGGAAATTGGATGTGCAGTCTAAAAGTATTGAACTGCACATTTGGAAAGTGGGATTGACATGGAATCCAGTGAACTTGGAGGCTTTGGGACAGAAGGACACTTCAGGGGTTTGTATAAAATAACAGTGTGGGAAAAGTGAGTTCACAGCAATGAGCTGGGTTATCCATTCAAATGACCCCAATTTTCATTGATAAGGAGACAAAAAAGTCAGGTGGTGTCAGGTTTTCCTGGTTGTTTCCAGTGTAATTCCCACCAGCCCTTGAAATGCAGAAAAATGGCACAATTCTCCATAATGTAAAAAAGCACTTGGCTCAACAGTTCCTGGATTCAAGAGAGATGTAAAATGTAGGTCATTAAATCACAGAGTCATGAATTCGTAGGATCACAGAATCATGGAATTATGGAATGATGGAATAATAGAATCATGGAATTATAGAATCATGGAACCATAGAATTATGGAACCATGGAATCATGGAGTTATAGAATGATGGAATCCCAGAATCAGGGAATCATTACATCATGGAATCATGGAACTGTGGAACCACAGTATTATGAAATCATAGAATCATGGAATCACAGGCGCATGGAATCCCAGAATCATGAGACCATGGAATCCTTGGATGGGTCGGGCTGGAAGGGACCTTAAAGGCCCCCTGGTTCCAGCCCGTGCCCCAGAGTGTGAAACAGCTACAAATTGAGAGGGGCTCCTTGAGGAGCTCCTTTCCTTCTCCAGGGCCAGCACAGAGCTCCTGGAGCTTCTCCCCGATATCCCAGCAGGCAGTTGAAGAATAGAGACGCTTTCCTTGATGCTCATCCCTGGTGCCCTCCTTCCATGGCAAAATAAACCCGGAATGGCACCCAACCTTTTCCAAACTGGGTATCCCTGGAGCTCGGAGAGAACCAGCACCAATGGGAATGAGATCCTGAGGTTATTTTTAACACATCCATGGGGATGTTGGCTCAGCCCTCAGCAGTCAAACAGCAAGTGGAAAACTGGGAAAGGTTAGGAAAGGAATAGGGGAAAAAACAGCTCGTGGTGTGTGTTCAGTTCTTGGATGTCTTTGGGATCTGCTCTGCTGTGTCTTGGAACAGAGGTGTGGCATGGGAGAAGTTCAGGAGGAGGAAACCTTCATGAATTTCAGGTGGTTCTTCCCCAGGAGGAAACTTTGGTGGCTAAAAAGAAGAAACTTCAGTGGAGAAAAAGAAAAAACTTAGGTGGAGAAAAAGATAACTGGGTTATCTTTTCTATGTCAGAATTTGGGAAGGTGCTGACTGGAGCTGAGGAGGGTACAAGTGAAATAGGAGACAGTTTCAGAGCAAGTCCAAGGAGAGGATTTCTCCTGCAAGGTGTGAAATTTCCTGACAGCACAAGTTGGATGTGCTGAAAGTTCATAGGACTTCCCAAAATAACTTGGCAAATTATTCACTGGAGGTCTCTACCCTTCCCTCCTGCAGGGAAGGTGGGATTCTTCCCCTGGCACCTACTGTGAACCTGCCAGGCACGTGTCCATCCATGGGTTAGTACAGCCACCAGCAGGAGAGCTTCTTACCACAGAAAGACATGGGGTTCAGGGAATATTAAAAGCAAACATATGCTCTTTTTTCTTTCCATGAGATAAGCAAATAGCAGCTGTGATAGACCTTTAGCTTGAACTTCAGCAGTCCAAACCCCACAGTTCTACCACCAGTGGAGAAAATGAATTCTCTAAAAGCCAGCACTGCATCTCCTTCATCTTCCAGCATTCAATATTTCCTCTCCCAATATTTGATGTTTGCTCTTCCAATATTCAGTATTTCCTCTTCCAATATTCAGTATTTCCTCTTCCAATATTCAATACTTCATCAGGAATTTGCTTCTCATCAATCTCTAAACCCCACCATTGCCCCAGAATAGCCCTGGAGTGATGGATTGCACCATTAGCATCTAAATGCGGGATAAAAACTCCAATTGATCCTCCCAGAGGCAACAGAAAATTCCAATTTAAGCCATCACTTTTTATTTTTATTGCATAAATTAAATCAGGACTAATGATGTCTGGAGATTCCTTCTGCCTTTCCTTTTGTTCTGCAGTTAGCAAAGTCTGCATCTTCCCAATGGAATTCATCTCATTCCACTGATCTGGATGTCTCTGCCAAGGCTGAAGTTAGAGGCAGAAATGGGATATAAGGGTGAGAGGGAATTCCTGCCCTTGGGGTTTGCTGGGATTGCTGTTGTGTCTCCTAAGGAACCTCGGCCCCAGCCCTGGCACTGCTGCACAGGGACCACACAGACCCCAGGATCAGCAGGGCTGGAAAAGCCTTTCAGGATCACCAAATCCACCCTGTGCCCATCCCCACCTTGTCCCCATCCCAGGGCACTGAGTGCCACCTCCAGCCCTTCCTTGGGCACCTCCAGGGATGGGGCCTCCAAACCTCCCTGGACAGCCCCTGCCAAGGCCTGAGCACCCTTTCCATGGGGAAATTCCTGCTGATGTCCCCCCTGAGCCTCCCCTGGCCCAGGCTGAGGCCGTTCCCTCTCCTCCTGTCCCTGTTCCCTGCGAGCAGAGCCCGACCCCCCTGAGCCCCCTCCTGTCAGGGACTTGTGCAGAGCCACAAGGTCCCCCCTGAGCCTCCTTTGCTCCAGGCTGAGCCCCTTTCCAGCTCCCTCAGCTGCTCCTGGGGCTCCAGCCCCTTCCCAGCTCCATTCCCTGCTCGCTCCAGCCCCTCAGGGTCTGCACTGCCCTGAGGGCCCCAGGACTCCCGCAGGGTTTGAGGGGGGCCAACAGAGCCACACATCCCTGGGTCCCCCTCCCAGTCCCATTTTGCAGCTCCTCCTGTTCCCCAGCTCTGTGGGAATGCTCCAGCCTGGGATCACAACCTCTGTCTCCTGCACTGGCCCCGAATGGCACAGTCTGAGTGAAACCTGCAGGAATTAAGAAACAAAAACCAGCATAAAGAGTTGGGTTACTTTTAATTTAAATGCAGCACCTAGAGAGAGGCCAGAACTGCCTGGATCTGCTCACCTGATGAATTATTTATGTCTAACGACAACGATGCTCTGACTCAGTGCTGCTGTTTGAAGCAGGACTTCAGATCACCCAAGACTCACAAACCACGCATTGCTGAAAATTCCTTTCTTCCCCAAATCCATTTCTCACCTGTAGGAATATTTCAGATGTGTTTTCACAAAGCTGCCTGACTTGTAATTAGCGAGTGCTCACACAACAAACTATTAAAGAGCAATTAGCTCAGGGAAATTTATGGGAGCTGTTTGCAGGGCTGAGGTGAGAAGTGATAACGTTTCCTTGATGGAGTCATGTCAAACTTACACAGCCAAATCCCGGAATTTTATCGAATCCTCAGGATTCCCTGTGATCCCCTTAATTTTAGGGAGTTTTCATTAGCACCTCTAAAGAGCAGCTAACAGTAGCACCTGTTCCCAGGATGGTTTCCCCATCTTTTCCAGCATGTGTTGCTTTGGCTGTCTAAGCTCTGAGAGAAGCAGATTTTTCTTTGTTCTACCAGATCCTGAGCACCCCATTTATATCCATTCCTTTATTAATTGACAGAATATATAAATTGAAGACTAAGTTTTATTCCTTCTCACTGCATATAACATTGCCTTGTCAACTCTGATAACTTCACTCTTCCCAAATAATTTGAAAATTATGCAGGAATGCTGGAAACTGCTTCAAATTATATTTTGCAAGGCTTTCCTTTTAATTATATCAGTTCTGATGGATATGGGTGTGCACACACACATACCCAGAGCAGTTCTGGGGGCTCAGGGACCCCCTTCCCTGCAGCTTTTTCCAGCTTTTTCCTTGGAGAATCAACATCAAACTTCTCCAACCACAGCGTGCAGAGGGAAAGAAAAGGTTTAATACAAAAGGTGGCAGAATCTGTTATGAACTTTTGTTGCCTAAATGTAAATTTTATTCAATCTACAATGGCAAAAGGAAAAAACACGAATGGAATTACAAAAAAAACCAACCAAACAAAAAAAGCCCAAACCCCTACAGTTCCCTTTACTGGGAAAAAAAACCAGTGAAAAATGGACATGTTTTGATGTCTAAGCTCCAGGCAGAAATGACAGTCTGCTCACCTTATCTCTCTGATAAAATCCAGGTGCGTTTGACACACTCAGGTGGAGAGCAGATATTTCGGCCTGGCTGCAGCACTGACAGCAAAATCAATCCCCAGTAATGGGCAGGTTACAAAGAGACCACAGAGATGGTGAAACACCAGGCTGGGAGCAACCTGGCCTAGTGAAGGTGTCCCTGATTTTAAGGTCCCATCCAACCTGAACCATTCTGGGATCCAGCAATTCTGAGTTACCAAAGAGCAGCAGCTTTTGGTGCATTTTAGATTGTTCCTTTCTTTTTGCCCTTTTTTGCCTTCCTTTCCCCACTCTTGGTGAAATCAGCTGCTGTGAAATTATTCTTAGGGCAACAAAGACTGGGGGAGCCCAAGAAATGACAAAGCAGGTGGGGGGACACTCCGAGGGCAGCAAAGCACAACTTCCCTTCAGTGTGGCTGTGACAGACGGGACAGAAAAGGGGCAGAAAAGGAGCCACTCAAACCCCTCACAGGACGTGGATTTCTCTCTCCTGAGGGATTTCAAACTGGGATGAAGCACTCCAGGAAAAGTGTCAGAGATGACAGGAGTTGATCAGCTGGAACAGCTGGCCAGGGAGCAGAGATTTCCTGCAGGAAAAGCCAGCTTGTTTTGAGAAGAGAAAACAGAAAAGCTGACATGTGTCACCAAGGAAAAGGGAAAAGCACTTTCTGGAGCTGGTGGTGGAGCCTGACCCAGGCAAGGATGGGAGCAGGACCTTTCCAAAAGGCTCTTCTGCAGCCAGACACTGATGGGGGGTCACCCCGAGAGCTGGGGGGATCCACCAGGCCTGACCCAAACCCACGGGGTCACTGTGGAGGGCAGGAACGCAGCAAGATTTGCTTTTGTTCAGACAAACGAGCAAAGTTCAGGATAAATCCTTGGCAAGCTCCAGCCCTCCACCCAAACAGCCAGGGATCACAATCGCATTTGGACTGGATTGTCCTCTGAAATGCAGCTCTGAAGGTGTAGGGAAGGCAAAGCACAGCCTGGCTTTGCACCCTGGACCCTCCTGCCACTGAGTGTCACAGGATTGATTTAACCCCTGTCCTCAGCTTTTTCTTCTGCAAAATCTGTGAATTTTTATTTTGCAAAAGAAGGAATTTTTCTAGCAGATGGGATGGAATGAAAATGCTGCTGTTGAGCCAAGGCTCTTGGGCAAATAACAAACGTTAAGTAACATTTGCAAAGGAACTGCACTCAGAGACTGCTGAAACCAAGATCCCTTCCAGGCAAAAGGCCACCCCAAGGCTGGTGCTGCTGCTGGTGCCCCTCACAACAGGTTCTCCTTCCAGGGACTGGTCACATCAATAAATGCCATTTCTCCTGCCCCACGCCAGGGCAATGTCTGCAGTCAGCTTGAGTCAGGCTGCCAGGTCCTTCCCTGTCACTGTTAGGCCCCCAATTAATGAAGTTTTAATGAACTCAGAGCTCATGGTTTTCAAGGATCAGTGACATTTCCTATTCGAAAAATACCCTTGCTAAAGCTGTGGAAGGTTCATGTCCTTCTCCAGAGCAGGGGCAGAACTGACGACTGGAATCAGCTGGATTTTATTAACACATTTCATAATTTGATGAGAAAATTTGGATTGGTACCTGCAGAGCAGACGAGGCTTCAGCAAGGCTCCAGGTCTTGGACCCAGTGGGATAAAGAGCAATATGGAATTGTTGGAGGGGAATGGTTTGGTGTGGGGAGGAATCAGTGAGGGAGGAAGATTTTAGTGTGGCATAATGCTCATTTTTCATAACCAGAATCACAGAGAGCTAGGGTGGTTTGGGGTGGAAGGGAGCTTAAAATTCAACTCATCCCATCCCAGCCATGTCAGGGACACCTCCCACTGTCCCAGGCTGCTCCCAGCCCCAATGTCCAGCCTGGCCTTGGGCACTGCCAGGGATCCAGGGGCAGCCACAGCTTCTCTGGGCACCCTGTGCCAGGGCCTCCCTATCCTCCTGGGGAACAATTCCTTCCCAATCTCCCATCCATCCCTGCCCTCTGGCAGTGGGAAGCCATTCCCTGTGTCCTGGCACTCTATCCCTTGTCCCCAGTCCCTCTCCAGCTCTCCCCCAGCACTGCCAAGGCCACCTCTGACCCATGTCCCCAGGTGCCACATCCATTTCTTTAACCCCTCCAGGGATAGTGACTCCCTGGGTAGCTGTGCCAGGGCCTGACCACCCTTTCCATGAAGAAATTTTCCCCAATATCTGACCTAAACCTCCCTGGCACAGCTTGAGGCCACTTCCCCTTGTCCTGACAGTTGTCACCCATAGGCAAACACCATCCTACCTGGCTCCAGCCTTTTTTCAGGGAGTTGCAGGAATTCTCCTGTGCTTTGTTCACAGGCACAGTGATTTTACAAGGGGAAAGAGTCTTGCAGTGTGAGGATGGTCAGTTCAGGGGGGAGAAGTGTTGTCCCTACAGAAGTGTCCTGGGCCAGGACATCCCTTCGCTGTGGAGCACTGGGTTACTGCTGCTTTTCCAGCTGTTTTATCCCCTGTGCCTTTTTTATTGATTGCTATATTTTAGGTTGTTTTTGGCATTCCAAATAAAAGGAGATGTCACCTTTGCTAGATAGGAAACGTCCCCTTTCAGTGAATCCCCTCATCCTGTCAGAGATAGCTTTGAACCCAGACAAACGATCCTAACATTCCTGCGGAGCTGTCAGCAGGGTGGGGCAGGACTCTGTTTCCTTGGGCTGTATCACTGGAACCATCAGCATTATCAGCTCTTTTTCATTGCTGAGCCTTTCCCAGCACAGATGAATTCAGCTCTGCGTTGTGGCTTTGGGGGGGAGAGGGAGCACTGAGGGGAGCCTTGGATCAGAGCAGGGAGGACAAGGAGGTGAAGCAGGGGATGGCAGAGCCAGGGCTATGTCACCACAGCTGGGACCTGCTTTGTCTCACAGATGTGGCAGAACTGCACCGTGCCACTCCTGGGATGGCTGTGACCATGGATCAAAGCCTGGCTATGGTGCTGGGAGGGTGGGAAGAGCAGCCCCTCAGGGCCAGCTGCCAGGGGGGATTTGGGGTATAGGACTTGGTCTGGGGATTGCTGAACTCAGGGAATCAGGAATGGGTTGGGCTGGAAGGGACCTAAAGTGCCACCCATCCAGTGCCACCCCTGCCATGTGCAGGGACACCTCCCACTGTCCCAGGCTGCTCCCAGCCCCAATGTCCAGCCTGGCCTTGGGCACTGCCAGGGATCCAGGGGCAGCCACAGCTTCTCTGGGCACCCTGTGCCAGGGCCTGCCCACCCTCCCAGGGAACAATTCCTTCCCAATCTCCCACCTATTCCTGTGGCACTGGGAAGCCATTCCCTGTGTCCTGTCCCTCCATCCCTTATCCAAAGTCTCTCTCCATCTTCCCTGTGGCTTCAGGCACTGCAAGGCCACCCTAGAGTTCTCTCTCCTCTCCTCCTCTCCTCTCCTCTCCTCTCCTCTCCTCTCCTCTCCTCTCCTCT
>JAHLSL010000264.1:938955-968623 GCA_025920805.1 Petroica traversi
GAATTCCAGCATTCCCAGGCACAGCAGCTGCTGCCTGGATCAGGAATGCCAGCATTCCCAGGCACAGCAGAGCTGCCCTGAGGGTCCCCCTGGGGTGCAGACCCCCTGCTCTCCCCTGTGCAGGAGCATCTTGTGGGGCAAAGATGGAAGGATTTTTTTCCCTTGGAATATTTGGATGTTTAGGCACAGCCCACACAGCGAGCTGCCCCAAATCCCCCTTTTTGTGCTCTCACTGACTGAGCCAAGGGGGAACAGCTCAGCCTGGAGTCCTCAGGCTGCAGAGGGACACAGGGACAGCCTCAGCAGAGCTGTTTGGCCTCAGCCACTGCTGGACAGAAATCCAGGAGAACTCCAGGTCTGTAGGGGAAGTAGAAAGTGGTCAGTGCCAAATGGGAATTCCCAGCTTTAGCCCTCATTAAAAGTGAGGATTTGCTGCCCCAGAGGCTCCCCCAGGCCTGGCGTGGAAGGTCAGGAAGGTGCAGCCTCGTTAGGGATTCCTTTTGATTAGGATCAGCCTGGGGCCAGGCCTGGCAGCTCTAAACCCACGCCACAAAAATCACTGGGGCCTGGGAATTTGTGCTGCAGTCTCAGAGCATTCTCTAATTAAAATAACCACCAAACCACCACTTCTTCGTGGTTTACTAAACTGTTTCAGGTTAATTGGATGGGGCCAGGATTAATCTTCCTGCTGTGTTTGCTGAGGAGGAGGTGCCTGTCAGGGGGCCTATTTCTCTTAGGCCAGTTTAAGAGCCATTAGAGCCCAGCTGGGAAAGAGGCACAGCCAAAGATCTGCTCCTCTGCTTAAATCACTGCTCCAAAGTTAGTCTGGGGCTAGCAGAGGCTGGGACCAGCCTCACCAGGCGTGATTCCAGTAGATGGAATCACATCTCCAGGAGGGACTTACATCCCTGGGTTTGCTCTTGGAGGGAAAAGGGTTTCTCTGCAGCCCAGCCTCAGCAGCATTTCTCATCCCCAGAGCCAAATGTGTCCCCAAGGGCTCCTGGCAGACATGTGGAGGCCACACCAGGCCCTGTCACAGGAGTCACAGAGCCAGCAGTCTTAAGGGATACTCCAGATCCACACTGAGCATTATGGAATATCCCAAGTGAGAAGAGATTCCCAAGGATCATGGAGTTCACCTCCTGGCCCTTCACAGGACAGCCAAAAAAATCCCCTCCCCCCATCCCTGTGAGCACATCTATTTGTGTGTGTGTGCAGACACATTTTATACTTTGCGATTTATTATCATCATATCCCAGAGGGGTTTGGGTTGGAAGAAACCTTACGTCCATAAAATTTTAAACCCCTGCCATGGCAGGGACACCTCCCACTGTCCCAGGCTGCTCCAAGCCCCAATGTCCAGCCTGGCCTTGGGCACTGCCAGGGATCCAGGGGCAGCCACAGCTTCTCTGGGCACCCTGTGCCAGGGCCTGCCCACCCTCCCAGGGAACAATTCCTGTCCAATCTCCCATCCATCCCTGCCCTCTGGCAGTGGGAAGTCACTTCCCCTTGTCCTGTCCCTCCAGCCCATGGCCAAAGTATTTCTCCATCTTCCTTGTTGGCTTCTTCAGATCCTTGAAGGCCACAGTGAGGTTACCCCAAATCTTCTCTTTTCCAGGCTGAACAATCCCAATTCTCCTCTCACAGGAGAGGTGCTTAATCCCTCTAAGTAACAATAATAACAATAATATAGTAATAACAGCAAGAACAACAATATAATAATAATAGTTGTAATAATAACAATAACAAAACCAATAATAATAGTAATAATTTATAAGGAAGTGCATTTCTCCATACAAATATACCTATACCTGTGCACAAAGCCCAGCTGCTCTGCAGACTGCAGGCATTTTTGGGATCACATCTCCTTTGTGGCAGCATGGGCAGAGCCCCTCTGCAGCTGCCCTGGGGGTATTCAGGGCAGGAAGAAGGTCTGAGGGCAAACAAAGGCCTTGTTTGGTTAGTCAGAGACTGTCAGGGGCTGCTCCAAACAAGAAATCAGTGAAACACAGACATGGTGCTTTGGGTGAGTGCTGGAACTGGGGTCCCTGCAGGTGTGGTGCTTTGGGTGAGTGCTGGAATTGGGGGCACTGCAGGTGTGGTGCTTTGGGCCATGGTTAGTGCTGGAATTGGGGTCAGGCCCGTGTTTGCACTTGGGGCTATTTTCCTGCCTAAGCGATTCTGTGATTCTTTGAAGTTTTTGGGGTTGCAGAATTAATTTGCAGAACATGAGGAGCCCTCAGCAGCCCCAGCTGACCTTTGCAGGTGGTTCATGTGGGAACCTGGGTGTAAGGGCTCTCCCAGCTCAGCCCTCCCTGCCAGAGCAGCCAGTCCCACCTCTTGTTGAGCAAAGTGGCTTTAACAGACCTTGCAGGTCCCCAGAGTGGCCCTGCTCCCGTCACTGCAGGGTCCCCTGGCCTCACCCCCCCTGCAGGGCAGCAAGGCATTCCAGAGAGCCTCCCACTCTTTTCGTTTTAAACGAAATGGTCAGAAGTGCTGTTTCAGCATTTAACTCTTTCAAGGAACAAGCCCTTCCCTTTGGGCCATTCCTGCATGGAGCAGAGGAGCCCAGGCAAGGCAGGACACAGAACTCTCTGGGAATGGGGCTCTGCAGGCAAGGCAGACACAAATTTGGGAAATTTGGATTAGGGAAACTCAAGGAGCTGGTAGGGATTTGTTCTCTGCAGGAATTTTAAGCCAGGAAGGAAGCTACAGGCTGGATTGGATCAGGTCCACTTTCCCTTCCAGATGTCTCGTGGGACAACATCCTCCAGCTCCAGGGGTCCCTCAGGAACTGCAGTGCCCAATTCCTGGTGCTCTCCATAGCTCCCACTCACAGCAGCCCTGGAGCCTGAGCCTCAGCACCGTTTGTGTTTCACTGCTCACACTGAATTATTCCAGGGCTCACCAGCAGCTCCATTGATTTCTCCTAATTATAAATCCTATAGAAAGTTTCCAGCTTGCTACAGTCCCCGTTTTCCCCTCTGTGGAGTCAATAAAAGTTAAGAGTTGCTCCCTGGTTCCTGTCATTAGCACAATAAAACCCGGAGTAATTGAAAAGTGAATCAGGGAAATTGCTGGATTGGAGAGCAGGGATAATTGGAATTACTTGGGAGCCCAAGCAGAGCTTGTCCTTGCCTGCCCGAGGCTGGAGCCATCCTGGACACTCTGCCAGGGTGACACAGAGCTCAGGGAGGATGAGTATTCTGCAAGGAGCAAAGCAGGAGCAAGGACCACACTCCTGCCAAGAGACCAAAAACCTCTGCATAAATTCAGAGATTGACAGAATGTTCTGATTTGGAAAGGGACCCTCAAAGCTCATTGAGTCTCACTCCGATGAGCCGATGAGGGCGATTCTGAATCCCATCTGAGGCTGTTCCACTTCCTAAAAGACACAAATGACAACAAAACAATAAAAAAAGATCATTTCTCTCTTTATTAGCATCACGTTTAAAAGCAAGAGCTGGAGATGCAGCAGCAGCAGAGCATTTGTCAAGAGAATAATTCCTTCCCTCCAGACAGATTTTAACGGTACAGGAAGACCCCAAACCCCTCAAGTCATTACTGCTGGCACAATTTGAGGATGAGCTGGTCCCACAGTTGTGTTTGTGCTCCAGCTCGGAGCAGAGGCAGGAGGACAGAAGACTCTGCAAAGGCTTTTTAGTGGCAGTGCTGGGAGAAAGGGAGAGCAGCAAAGACTGAGGGGCTGAGGGAGCTGGGATTGTGCAGCTTGGGGAAGAGGAGGTTGTTGGAGACCTCCCAGCACCTCCCAGGGCCTGCAGGGGCCACGGAGAAGGCAGAGGGACCCTGCATCAGGAACTGAAGGGCCAGGACACAGGGAATGTCTTCCCACTGCCAGAGGGCAGGGATGGATGGGAGATGGGACAGGAATTCCTAGCTCTGAGCAGGCTGAGGCGCTGGAACAGAGTGCCCAGAGAAGCTGTGGCTGCCCCTGGATCCCTGGCAGTGCCCAAGGCCAGGCTGGACATTGGGGTCTGGAGCAGCCTGGGACAGTGGGAGGTGTCCCTGTCCATGGCAGGGGTGGCACTGGATGGGCTTTAGGACCCTTCCCATCCCAACCATCCTGGATTCTCATCACCTCTGAGCAGCTCAGCCTGAGGTTTTCTTCCCTGACTCATGCTCATTGCACGGATGCAAAAACAATCATCCTCCAAGGGGTTAACAAAGGAAAATAAGTGCACTTTGTTTAATCTGGGCCCTGCAATATTGCTGTGCATCCCTGTGTGTGCAGGCAGATTTGCACACATCCATCTGTTTTTATCCAACATCCCCAGAAACACCAATTCCTCCAATTCCCTTCACTTATTCACTCCACCAATCCCGCCCTGTGGCAGGAAACGTGCAGAGAAGTGGACGGCAGGGACAAGATACAGAGTTCCTGGCTCTGTCCAGATGAAAAGCATTTCTGTGAGCAGCAGGGCTGGTGGATTTGGTGTTTCTGCTGTCCTTGTTCCTCAGGGATTCAGCTAAAAATAGCGAGTGCCCCATTGTCACCAGTGGCTCCTTGGTGCCCAGTTCAAAGCTGGGCTGCAAATCCCCCTGGGATTTAATCACCAATTTCCATCCTGCTTTGTTGTGCATGAACAAATCTCACCAGCCCTGCTCTGCTGTCTTTAATGTTGAAAAGGGAGCAGCTGTGCTCTTCACATCCTGTTCCATGACAAAAAGCATTTCTCCTGGCAACTGAAGGTGTGGAAATTTGGGATAATTCCTCTGGTTGCCTTGCAGCAGTGCTGGGGGTGTTGCTGGAGGTTTGCAGGGGGCAGTGAAGCTGCCCAGGGTTCCCAGCCCTCCTGGGTGGCTTCTGACAGTGCTGATGGCATGGGGGTAAATCCAAGGATTTCTCACCCAACACCCCCACCCTGCATTCCTTTGGAGTCTCCATCCTGGGAAACTCCAACCTGCACCGAGCCCCAGCACCTTCCTCACTGCATCCAAATGGCAAACCCTTAATTCCATCCCCATGGTCCCTTCCTACCTGCAGGAGCAGCCCCTCAGCACATGGTGACCTCATCCCACCCCATCAGGGCTGATGTTTGACCTCTGCTGGAATTTTCTTCCAGTTCCTGGCTCAGGGACAATTCTCCGAGGCCAATACATATTCGGGGTTTGCTGTAGTTTGTGGGTTTGGTTCTTCTGCTTTCAGGGAATCATGGGATGGAATGGTTTGGGTTGGAAGGGTCCTTGAAGCCCATCCAGTGCCACCCCTGCCATGGCAGGGACACCTCCCACTGTCCCAGGCTGCTCCCAGCCCCAGTGTCCAGCCTGGCCTTGGGCACTGCCAGGGATCCAGGGGCAGCCACAGCTTCTCTGGGCACCCTGTGCCAGGGCCTCCCCACCTTCCCAGGGAACAATTCCTGTCCAATCTCCCATCCATCCCTGCCCTCTGGCAGTGGGAAGCCATTCCCTGTGTCCTGTCCTGCCTAGTTTTTCCTGCTCTCCCCAGGCTGGGGAAGGAATGGGAATTTCCTGTTCACCCCCACTCTCCCAGGGCAGAAGTGGCTGTGGGTTGGCTTTGCCCTCCCTGCACTGGGGCATTGAGCCAGAGGGGTTTGGCCTTTCTGAGTCTCCTGAGGGTGGGTGGGTGCTTAGATGGGGTGGAAGAGCCCTGGAGGGCCCTGACTGCTGGGCACGAACCCTTCTGGGGCTGTAGGGCCTCTGTTTGAGGGGCTGGACAGAGGAGGAGCTTCTACACAGAAAAACTCATCACAACTTGGATCATTTCCATCCTTCTTTCCTCAGCTCAGAGACTCCTCTGTTGCCCTGGCCCTGCACAGCAGCCAGGGTGAGTGTCCTCTCTCCTGCACCATTAGCAGCAATTAATTAACACCACAAGCTGCACGTGTGCAATGTTCTTCTGGAGCAAAATGTTCACATTCAGCAGGAATTGTGGGTTTAGCACTTGGTTGGTGTAAGAAGAGCATCTTCTACTGGATCTACAACAGAAATTATCTCAGAGGGAAGTGTTCTCTGCTTGTTCCTCCCACACAGGCACAACTGAGGGTTAGGAAGGCAAAAAAGGGGGCAGAAACAAGGTTGTGGCTCAAGGAAGGTGTAAGAGCTACCAGGGGAATCCCCTGAGTGTTGGGATGGCCAGGACTGACACTGGATTGCAGCCTGCGAGGCCATCATTTGCACAGGGCTGGGTTCCTCTGCTGCTCCACCAGCCCCAAGGGAGCTGACAGGGCAACAGCCACAGCACTCACTGGCCAGAGAAACCAACCCCAAAGTGCAAAACCTACACCGAGGGGTTGAGACGAGGCTGGTAAAACACAGGTTGGGAATTATGGCATTGCCCTCAGTCCTGCTTTCCCCCAGCCCCATTTCCTGGGTGTAACCGGGCTCTCTCCCTCAGTTTGACATGCAGAGGATAACGCTGGAGGAGCTGAAGCACATCCTGTACCATGCCTTCCGTGACCACCTCACCATGAAGGACATCGAGAACATCATCATCAACGAGGAGGAGAGCTTGAATGAGAACTCTGGCAACTGCCAGACAGAGTTTGAAGGTGAGAGGGAAACTCCCTGGGGTTCTGTAGGATTATCCTCTTCCTGTGCCTGTAAAACTCGCTCTGATCTGGGACAAGGGTGCATGGGGAGTTATTTTAGAGCGAGGAGCAAGGACACACAGAGAGCTCAAGAGCCTCTTCTATCCCTCAGCCAAGCCAGTCCTGTTCCAGGCACAAGGATGCAGCACTGGGAGCTTTCCCCTCTCTCTGATGGGATGCAGGCAGAGGGATGTGCTGAGTGTCTAAACCATGCTGAATTTCCCTACAGAAATACCTTTATTTCCCTTATCCCACCGTGGAAAGGCTTTCTCAGCACTGGCAGGCCCTACCAAGCTGTGTTGGGCTCCTCCAGTCTTCTGTTCAAACCCCAAAAAGGTTCCCAGGGAACAGCTGGGACCAATCCTCTCCTGCCCTGTAACACCAGCAAGTGAGCAGAGGTGGGGCAGCCAGGCCCTGCTGCCCAGGGCACCTTTTGCTCTGAGCTGCCAGGACCTGCCTCAGCCAGGACATCTCCTTTCAACACGTGAGAGTGAAAAGTCAAGGGCTGAGCAGTGCTCAGAGGCACCCAGAGAAGGGGAAATACTTCCTTCCCGCAGCAGAGCCACAAGGGATCAGGAATTGGGATCAGAACTGGGATCTACAGTGCATTTTGCACTTGGACAGAGCTGCCACTGGCAAGGACATTCTCATTTTAAGCCACCTCAGAAGAAGCATTTCCTTGGCCAGAGGAACTTGTGCTGCTCCAAAGTATTGCAGCTTGGAACAACCCAACAGATCTTTGTAGTCCCAGCTGTGGCTGCCCCTGGATCCCTGGCAGTGCCCAAGACCAGGCTGGATGGGGCTTGGAGCAGCCTGGGATAGTGCAAGGTGTCCCTACCCATGGACTGAGATGTTCTGTGATTCCATGAAATAATTTCAAGTGCAGAAGAGCCCAGGGAAATGGAACAGAGAAGCTCAGAGTTTGAGCACTTCACCCTGAAAGAGCCACTGTGCTTTCCCACCCCAGCAATCCCTCTTTAGAGAGGCCATTTGAGGGAATTCTGCACTCTGTGGGTCAGACAAATCAGAAAGGGCACCAGGGACAGACACAAACAAAGCAGAGGCTGGAGATACAGCCCATCCTTAGCCTGGCCAATGAATGGGATGCAGCAGCTCCAGCCAGCACCCTCAGCCTCTGTCAAACACTGCAGAGGAGCTGGAGAGGAGCACAGCTGAATTTTAAGAAGCCTGCAGGAGGGAGGCAGCAGCAGCAGCACTCTCTGAATCAGGCCAAGCAACAATTTTTGTGTTCCTGGTGGAGAGCAGCAGGGAGGAAGAGCTGTTTCTTTCTTGACTGGAGCTGTTGGTGCCCACTGACCTGCTGATCCCCAGGGACAGGAGCCAGCTGTCACTGCTGCAGGGTTTTGGGAGTTTGGCTGAACCATCCCAGAAAAAACCTGGGACCCAAATGCTCAGCATCTCATTTTGGAAGCTCCAATTTCCAAAAGTGCAGCAGGAACAGCTTTTCTCGTGGGATGTTTTGGCATCGCTGGTGCCAGGCAGAACCTAGAAGCAAAACAGACCCTTTTTAGATGTGGGGAACACACACAAATCCAGCAGGGAATAAAGATCAGCCGAATTGTCAGCAACGGGGCAAAGCTTTGCTCCAGGTCACAGAGGAAGGGGACAGCTCTGGTCTGTGACAGCTCTGGCAGGAGCATTTCTGCCAGGAGGGAGCAGCTTGTGTCCTGCAGCTCTCCAGGCTGGCCAGGAGAACACTGGTGCCCTCAAACTTCCCAGTTCTCAAACTCCAGGGTCCCTACAGGACTCACGAGCAGGAATTACAGGCCAGGGATTGTGGCACTAAGGGACAACTCTCAGCTGTCCTGGGGTATCTCCCTGGGGATCACTCACTCACTTCTAATTAGCGCAGTGAAGGAGATGCTTTTTGGGTAGAATTCCTTGAGTTTAATTTAGGTGCTACCTTGGGATGAGAGGAATTGCATCCTCAAAGAAGTTTCTTTGTCAATTCAACTCCCCCAGTAGCAGTTCAAGTATTTCTTTCAACTCCCATCTACATTTTATGTATCACCCACCCCACTGAAGGGCCTTTAATTCTGGGGAGGAATGAAACCACGATGAGCCCCAGTGGTTCTCACAGAGATCTGGGAATCTCCTAAGGGAGCAGACCCAGCAGAGACTTTCAGGAGCACCTTGCTGTAAGGGGGATCTCCACTCAGTGTCACCTCTGGGTGTGTTCTTGGATCCCAGACCAGCCCCAAGTCTTGGGCAGAGACATCTCCTGCTCCACACTGGACATTCTCCTTTTCCACACCTGGACATTCTTTTCCACACCTGGATATTCCCCTTCTCCACACCTGAACATTTTCCTTCTCGACACCTGGACATTCCAATTCTTCACACCTGGACATTCAAATTCTCCACACCTGGACATTCTCCCTCTCTACACCTGGACATCCCCCTTTTCCATACCTGGACATTCCTCTTTTCCACACCTGGGTGAGCTGGCTCAGGTGCTGGGGAGTGTTTTACAGGTAATTTCACCATCAGTACCAATCCATAAAATTTCTGTCTTACAATTATGCCATTATGTGATAATAAGGTCTTTATGACCATGAAATATTCTTCAACATCAGTGTGGATGACACACCTTGCATCTCTCACCCCACAGAGTTCACCCCAAATAAAATATTTTTATTACAGTCAGGGCTAAGCCCAGGATTTCCTCATCCCCCCCTGAACACTGAAGTCATTTTCAGGATGTCACATCCAGGGGAAGGACACTGAGGCACAGTTCTGTGCTCAGCTTTATCTCTGTTTTTATCGGTGCTCAGGGCAGGACAGTGAAGGCTGTGTGATTTCATGGGACACGGGAAAGGACAATTTGCAGCAACATTGCGCTCCCAAAGATTTACAGCCCAGCAGCCTTTTCCTGGCAGTTCCCTTGATCCCACACCAGGACACAGAGCTGGTGGCACAGCAGTGCCAGGGTTACAGGACTGCTGCTGCCTGTCCTGTTCTACCTCAGCCCTGACCCCCAAATCCAGGGGATGCAGCCAGAGCTCCTCCCTGCCCCCTCAGCTCAGCTCAGCAATGACAAACTGACCTGTTAAACCAAAAATAACTGCAGGCAGCCAGAGCCAGCCACCATCACTCACCTGTGGCAGGGCTGGGACAGGGCCACTATAAATACCCTGCTGCTGTCCTTGTGAGGAACTGCTTTCCTGCAGGAGAGAAGGCTCCCAGTGCTGGGAGCACATCCCAAACCCACTGTGGGCATAATGACCTGGAAACAGCCTTGGCCCCATTAACCCCAGTTCCCACTGGAGGAGTTCTGGGGGCAGTGGGCTGTGCCAGTGAGGGACTTCTCCTCACCAGCCTGTCCTCAGAGTGTTGAGAAGATGAAGAATGACCCAGCCTTTGCAAAAAAATCTCCCCAGCGCCCCAACACCCACATGGTTCTGACATTCAGACGTGGGGAGGCCAAGACAGAGTCTGAACTGGCTTTATTAAGTCATAGCACGAATTCTCACTGATGAGCTTAGTGAAAAGTAAAATTAAATAAAACAAGTGCTAAAAATCCCAACTCTATCTGGTTTTTAATTGCTTCTCTTGCCTCTTTTGACAATTATCCTGCAAGCATTCACTTGGAAAAGTTCTTAAAAAATCTGATTTGGCTTAAGCACAGAAAACCTACAAGAGTTTGGAAAAGTGATTCATGTAGCACAGATACTCCTGGGAATTGTCACAGTGGGGGCCTGAGTGTCCTCAGGGAGCATTTCTTGATTCTCCACTCATTTCCAATTGATCTGGATGAGTTGGAGGGATTTACACAAGGTTGATAATTGCTGTTAAAGAACTTTAGAGACAACTTAGTTCAAACTGAAAGAGGGGACGTTTAGGTCAGAGAATGGGAAGAAAATGCTCCCTGAGAGGGTGGGCAGGCCCTGGCACAGGGTGCCCAGAGAAGCTGTGGCTGCCCCTGGATCCCTGGCAGTGCCCAAGGCCAGGCTGGACAGGGCTTGGAGCAGCCTGGGACAGTGGGAGGTGTCCCTGTCCATGGGACAAAGATGAGCTTTGAGGTCCCTCCCAACCCAACTCAACCCAACCCAACCCAATCCAACCCATTCTATGATTACAGCTTCACAAAGAGCTTGAAACAAATACACAGCTAAACCCAAATATCCGTGCGAACATTTACAGGGATCAAAAGCCATGATGAGGGAGAGGAGCTCCTGAAGTGTTAGGAAGGACTGGGATGGGCTGCTTTGGAAGCCCTTGAAGGTCGGGTGGGTCATTAGGGAATGTGACACAGTGAGGACAGCAGAGTTCTAACGAGAGCCCAGGAGCGTTCCTGAGCTGCTGCAGGTGGGAGCACAACCCTGCCCTGTCTGACCCCACTCTTATCCCCGCAGTGCACGCCCAGAAGCAGAACCGCCAGACGTGCGTGCGCAAGAGCCTCATCTGCGCCTTCGCCATGGCCTTCATCATCAGCGTGATGCTGATCGCGGCCAACCAGATCCTGCGCAGCGGCATGGAGTAGGGCTGGCACGGCCGGAGCGTCCTGGCAGCGGGATGGCCATGCATGCGCACGGGAGAGCTCCCGACCCCGCGGCACCGGCGCGGGCACAGCCGGCGCCTGCAGCAGGAGCCTGAGCCAGCAGCGTGTCCTGTGAACCGACCACATCCTTTTGGCAGGGACATCAAAGGGCTGTTCTAATGCTTTAAAGGTTTTGTTTCCTAATGCAATAATCCCATATCCAGGAGTCCCGAATTATTGCTTCGAAACAGCAATGGCAACACGGAGGAGACTTGGGTCCGGCGCTCTGCGGTTGAAGGAGGCCCAGCCTCGTGACTTGCCAGGGACTGTCCCACGGAGCTCCCGCCGGGCCCACATTCCCAGGAAGTTGATCGTAGCATTGCCACAAGCCAGTCCTGTTCCTTTTGTTCCACATGTTCCAGCTTCACTTTCCTTTTCCCTTATGACCATGCCATGGAGTTTACGGCATTAGAGGGGAGCTAGATCATCCTTGTACAGTATTTTCGGAGGAAAAAAGGGGAGAATTTGCCAGCGCCATACAAAATGTCTATTTTTTGCTTCATCAACTCCACCTTCGACGTGAGACTGTGGGGTGGCAGGAGTCTGTTGGCCATTTTTTTCCGACTGTGAATCAGGGCTTGAGGAGCACCCCTTGTTTTCCCACCTGGGCATTGCTGAACTTGTGCAAAGTCTTCCAAGGGACTCTGCCACCACCAGCGCCAGCTAAACCTCCCTCTCCTCGGGCCTCTCTGCATATTCAACATTTCCTCTCCAGCAGTTTTGCCCTTCTTGTGTATTGATCTTCAAGAAGTTTTTCCCAGGTGAAAATCCTGAGGGAGGCTCATCCTGAGCTTTCCTCCCCTCTCCTTGCCTGCACAGTTTTAATTTATTCCATTTTGTGTGGCCTGGTTATGATCTGCAGTGAAACCTCCATGTCAGACATTGTCCTGTGGGGGAGGTTTTATTTTCACCCACATGGCAAAGTGTGGATTTGACCAGCCAACTTCTCCATTCCCTCCCAGGATCCATCCCAGCACCCCCACCCCATGGGCAGGCTCCAAAAAGGGCCAAGTGCAGCAGGAGAAGAAGGAACCAAACCTGAGCCCACCCCCGTGTGTTTGAGGTGTGCCAGACTTCCCGATCCGGGGAGCATTGGCTGTTTCTCCTGGAACGTATTTTAAGGAGCAGCAAGAGAAGATGGAATGATGCGGAGCAGGGACACCGCACAGGAAGTGCCAGGAGCCAGGGTTACTGGGGAAGGTGTTTTTCCCTTGAAACTTGACACAAATCCCTGCATTTCCTTTCAGATGAACTGTGCCCCTGGGTGCCACACCAGGACAGAGGTGATCTCCTGCCCTCTTGGGAGGGGTTCCCAGCTGGTGACCATGGAGTGCTCTGGAGAGCTCCATGGAGGCACTCAGGTGCTGGAGTGGGGTGGCTGTGCTGGGAGAGCTCCAGACACAGCCAGAAACCCTGAGATGTTGCTCCTGGAAGTGGAGGTGACTGTTCCCTGTGCCTCAGGAGGGGCAGGATGGTTCCTCAAGGGATTGCACAGCCCAACCTCCCTCATCCCACTCTGCAGCCATTGACTTACACTGGATCAATGCCCAACACTCATTCCAGTTCTTTCTTTTCTACCAGTCTGAGTGACATTTACCTTTATTTTTAGCAGCCTAATTTAAAAATCTGCTGCTCGTTGTCCTGTCTCCCACCACCCTTTTAAACTCTAGTCACTTTTAGGCGACTTTTAGTCTCAGTCTCCCACCTCCACCTTTTGCTGCCATTTTCCTGGTGTCCCCTCCATCCCAAAGACAACACCTTTTCCACAGCAGCTGAGTTGGTTTTTTCTGCCTTTCTGAAACACACAACTCCTGCATTTCTGTTCTGCTGTGACCAATACAGGTGAACTGCAGAATATTCCATTAAAAAATTATTCTGTCTCTCAGAAGATGGAGAGATTTCCATTTGCTACAGGGCAGCAGAATATCTGTGGGATATATTGGTTTGGGGTTCTCTGTGCTGGGGAGCCGAGACTCGTTTTCTGTGCTGGACATTGTAGATAACAAGCTTGGAGATAATTTTAAGGAAACTCATCCCCACTTTTAGGTCTCAGGGGTCTGTGTAAAGGTGGCAGCAGTGGGAAAAAAGTCTCCTTGCCACTGAGGAATACTCATTTTGTCCCTGGGATTGTGCTGGAGTGAGCGTGGGCAGATGGAGGTGGAGGGGAGGGATGGGAGAGCACGGGGCAGAGCAGTGCCTCCACTGAGCCCAACCCCACAACCCCAATCCCACAACCCCAATCCAGGCATTTCCCCACATTTCCTCACCCATGTGCCACAAACCCCCAGCAGCACCTCATGGACAATGATTGTCTGCATTCCTTGAAGCTTTCTGGAAAGCTCCAGAACCGCCTCCTGCATGCTCCATAGCCCTTGTAAATACAGCCATTCTCCAGCCCAACCCTTCCCCTCGCAGCTCCATTTGTAAAACCAAACCTATAACGAATATATTGGTAAAAGCCATAGCCTGGTGTCAGTAGAGTTCATTGCACAACTCCCCACTGATTTTACTGGGTTCAGGATTTTGGGGGCTTTGGGGTGGGATTTTTCTGTAGGGAACTTGACTTTTCCCTTACGAATCAGGGTCTTGTAGTGCCAGAGGTCTCCTTTCCCTTCCTAGAGCAGCCTTCCTCCATCTCCAGGCATTGTGAAGAGATCCCTTCTTTAATCAGTGGCTCCTGGCAATGCAGGATGGATCAGGCCAAGCTATTCCATCCATTCCTTCCCCACATCCTTCCCATCCTTCCCATCCAGCAGCACTGAATGTCTCCTACCTCCTTTCCTGGCTCCATTTATGTAACATCCATTTATCTCTTTTTTTTTTTCCTTCTACACAAGAGAGGAAAAATAGGGCTTTTTGCTGCTGTTACAGACAGGAGGTAAAAATAGAGCAGTAAAATTCTGATTGGAACCTGATGGCAAAAGCTGAGGGGGGAGAAAGCAGAAGAATCAAAGACATAAAAATAAAAACCCCACATCCCATACTTTAAGGAAAAAAAATCCTATTTAAGTGCTAATTAACATACTTTAAAAAATACCCAGACTGCAGCAGAGCTGTCAGAAAAAGCTCTAAACTTCTGCTCTTGCCAGTTCCAGGAGGATTGAAGTGTCTTTTCAGCCCTGCAGTTCTGGAGGAACAGGAGATTGCCATGGCAACCCTGGCTGTTCGTGACATGGGTGCCACCGTGGCGGAGCACACACGATCCCAGACCTCCAGGGATGGGCAAACAGCTCCCAGCGCTGGGACGGGGGCTTTTCATGGATTAGGAAATTATTAGGAATTCATGAGCAACTCTGTTGGCTTGGCCACAAAGAACTGTGTGCAATTAAGGGGACTGATGTGCAGGGAAGGCTTCAACAGGGACGTGATGACTTCAGCCTGAGAGAGGCTTTGGTTTAACTCAGGAAGGAGTGAAATCCACTCAGCCTGAGCACTGCCTGTCCTGGGCTGGCTGAGGACACTTTGGGAAGGTTCTCCATGTGGGGATTGAGCTCTGGTGGGAAGGATTTGTGTTCCTGCTCCTGGAAGGCTGCACCCCTGGTCACCGCTGACCTCAGCTTCAAGCACTGGCTGTAGCAGTGGTCCTGATTCCTGCTCCTGGAGAAGCCAGCAGGAGGAACAGCTGGCTCTTGAATGCTGAAATAATTTGGAGGCTGTGGGGAAGTGAATTCCAGCAAAAGCTGCTGAGGGAACACTGCTCACCTGTGCCATCCCTTCAGGGCAGACTTGAGGAAACCACAGCTAGGGAGTGTCCAGCAGGTCAGGTGCAGCTGGACTTGAGGTCCTTGTGGGTCCCTTCCAACTCAGGATACTCCATGCAGGTGGTGTTGGTGGCCCTGCAGAGCCAGGTCCTGCTCACAGCCAGTGACACCTGGGAGCTGTGTCACCTCCTGTGCCACCCACAGGCCCCTCCAGGAGTCCCTCACTGAGGAGGAATTTCTGATCAGAAGCAATGGCAACATATTTGAAAGATTTAAACTAATAAGGCTTGGCTTTGTTGGGACTGTGCTCCTCATGCTGTGGGAAGTGATGTGGAATTAAAGAGAATTGACAAAAGAATGCTCCTTCCTGCTCGATAGGCACCCCCAAATCCCCCAGTGACTGTCAGTGCCTGGGACAGTGATCACAGACCCAGGTCCAGGGTGAGCAGCAGGGTGGGAGGGAGGAGGACCCCCCGCTCCTGTCCCTGCTCCCCGGTGAGCCAGAGCTGAATATCTGGGTGTAATCCAGTTCATTTGAGAGATTCCATCCGGATTATCCAGAGGTTTCACCTGTTGGACACGTGCACTGGAAGGGCTGGATATTGGCTTCTGCAATTCCAGCAGCTTGGACACTCTGCTTTTTAAGCTGGGGCCGAGTAAAGAGGGATTTTAAATTCAGAACTAAGGTAGGAAGCAAGCAAAGCAAGCCAAGGTAGGAAGCATTCCCAAGGCTGCCACTCCGGATGGCTGAAATCTGGATGAGCTGAGTACCCACTGGTCCTTGTTTCCATGGAAAGCATAGGAATATTTTATCCCCAAACCCCGCTCTGCAGCCTCCTGCCTGGTGCAGAGGAGCAAAACATCTCCTGGGCCACCCTGGCCCTGGGAAGGGCTCCATTCTCGGTGAGGGCCCCGGACAAGGGAACTCAGCTTTTCCCATGGAAAACTCGTCCCCTGCACGTGCTGGGAGCTGCCAGGGCTGTCACCAGGCCGAGGTGACAGGAGCACAGCCCCCGCCAGCCCTGCATCAGCGAGGGGAGAAGCAGTGGGAGGAATTACATTAAAATCTCTAAGAATGAAGTCCCTTATTTTACCCACCCCTGTAATCCATGATTTAGTTCCTGCTTTATGGATGAGTGTTTGAAAGAAGAAAACCCAACTCTTCTAAAATGAGAATCTGATGAAGTGTCTTTTTTTCTTGGCTCTGAATCACGCTTCCATTCCACTGATGAAGATGTACCCAACTTGCTGGGTTTCAATCTATTATTTTACTCTCCTGTGCTCTGACAGTGCAATTACATTTCCCTGGCATCACTTAAAACCTTTTCCTTTCCCAGGACTTTAATGCAGAAAAAGAAAAGTTTCATAATATTTTCATCTCTTTATGTTGTTGGCTGTTGTCAGGACTGGGTCTGTATTTCTCCAGTTAAAGAAGGACATTTTAGGCAGCTCTAGGAAGTGCAGAAGCTTCCCCAAGAGCAAGGTGGGCAGAAAATCTAACACCATTTTAATTGGAAGTGGCAAAAGTCTGGAAAACTGCTGTAATTTGGCACTTTCACTACAAAATAATTGCAGCCCCAGAAGAGGGAGAAAGGAGAAAAAAAGAAATCCTCTGGATCTAGAGCTCAGTTCTTGACAATTTGATGATGAAAGTACCACAGGGGTTTTTTATTTTCTGTCAAGACAGACCAAAACACTTTGTAGCCTTGAAAACCTTTGCTAAATGAAATTGCCATTTCCCACCCAATTATTTTCCCCAGCTGTTCCTGGCCTGGCTTTGCCAGCATCCCAAGCCAGCAGCTGGATTTACCCCTCTTTAGGTGAGATCCACGTTCCAGCTTTCCTTCCCAGGCTGGTCCTGTGCCTCCATCAGCCAGCCAGGAGACCTTGGGAAGCTCTGAGGTGGCTCCAGGAACTCCCACTCTTGTGGCAGCAGCACTTGGGCACGTCCTGTCCCTCCTGGGGGAATTCCAAAGGGTGCAGGGATGTTTGTGACATCAATCCCCAAATTCCTTCCTCTGTTCCCTCCGCAGCTGCCCCAGGATGGGCTCACAGTCCTGAGCATCTCTCCCAGAGCAGCCAAAGCTCTCCCAGCTCTTGTTCCCTCAGATCTGTCTGGGCTGGGGGAGGGAGGGAGAGCAGGTTCCTCATGGGCCCCAGGGTCAATCTGAAATAACTCATTAGAGTTAATTGGCTCCAAGTGGAATAAGCCCAGGACCCAGCCTGTTGCCATTTAATCCATAGCAGGATCTGAGGAATCGATGCCTCCAGATTCATCCCTAGGAAGTTTTCCACTAATCCCTGTGTGTCCCTTTTGTCACCATCTCATGTTTTCCAGCCATTTACTGTTCATTTGTAAACTCACCGGGTTTTTTTTGGCTCGTTAATGAAAGACATGGCATTTTAATTAAAGACAAAAATTCACAAAGTCAGCAGCATAATAGTAAAAAAAATTAAAACAAAGAACCTTTGTACAAAATACTGTAAATATTAATATAAATTAACTGGGCATGCAACTGAAATAAATCCTATGTTATTGCAAGTTATCCGAGTGTATAAAGGAGTGTATAAAGGAAAACTGAATGCCATATGTATCAGCTATTCCCTCTAACCAAACTCTACTGTAAATATATAATCTGTATAAAAATATTTTAATTTTACCATTATTTATGCAATAGAAATAAAGGTTTTTTTCTTTTGATGAAGCTTTTTTTCCTCTTTTGAAGCACTGATATTTATTCATGCCCAAGTACAAGAGCAAAAGCAAGATTTGCATAAAATATTAGGACAGAGACCCTTTATTCCTTCTGAGAGATACATGAATATTAGGGGGGGGGTTATTTTGCTTTGAAAATAGATTTACATATTTAAAAGCCTGTTAGTACAGAAAGAGCTCCTGGCTGGAGAAATGTGATCAGCAATTCCAGATGCACAGGAAGCCAAAGGGAGGGATTGAACTTCTCTGGAAGCCAAAGCCACAACTGGTCTGATCTCAGAGAGAAGGGTCAGCACTTGCCTAAAAAGCCCTTTTTTATCCCTCCCAGAGAGCCAGAGGCTGATCCCTGAGCTCGGCTGGGCTTGGGGCACTGTTACTGCTTGGAGGAGGATGTTGAGCACAGCTTTAATCCTGACTCTGGTACTGCCAAGGCCTGAGAGCTGCTCTGTGAGGATTAACTGCACTCAGGTGTCCTGGAGAGCCCTCCACAAATGCAGCTCTCTTCCCTCCCCAGGAGCCAGCCCAGCACGTGCTGCTGGAGGTGACAGAGGGGTTAATGCCTGACACCCCAATTCCTGGCACTGGTGCCAAAATTCCCTTTGCAAAGGGATTGGCTGGTTTTGGCAGATCAGCTTCCCCCAGGTGGGGCCAAGCCACAGTGGCAGGACAAGGCTGGATGGGGCTTGGAGCAGCCTGGGAGAGGGGAAAGTGTCCCTGCCCATGGAATGAGATGGGTTTTCAGGTGCTTTCCAGCCCAGACCATTCTGGGATCCTGTGACAGGATGGGTGCGAGCAATTCCATGCAATTCCATGCAATTCCTGCAATCCAGGCAGGGATTGCCACTGGACAGCCAGCGCTGCAGGAAATCCATGTTTACCAAATCTGTAAAGTGTGAAAAAGGCACTGCACACTCTCCTTGACCTCTCATGTCATCGGGGAATGTTCCAATGAATGGCTCAAGAATGAGCCCGGATTTATGGTAGGAATGAATCAAATGTACAAGGAATACATTTGATTCATTCAAATGTACAGCAATTCCATATATTTACCTCAGGAAGAATGAAGGGATTCCTGGCTGGAAGGAGAAACCTGCACCCAACACTGGGAGCTGTTCTTATGCAGGTCAGTGTGCTCAGTGCCCCAGGGAAAAAACCAGGCTTGTACCTTGAATTTCAGCCACCAGAGCCATCCAGAAACTGGAATTTACTGCTACCACACATCCTCTGGCCACCAGCCCTTGGAGAGGTGAACACAGCTCAGTGTGACACCACCAGGAAATCATCCGACTGCAGGAGAAAAGCAACTTTGAAAGAGAAAAACACCCCACATCTGGCCTGAGAGCAAACTGCTTTATCCCTCCAGAACCATCCCACAAACACAACCATTCTTCTGGCTCCACCAAAGCCTGTTGGGCTCCCTTGTCATTTTAATACTCTCCATTCGTGGTGAATTGAATGGCTATTTTAATACTCATCATTAATGGAGAATTGAGTGGTTAATTTAATACTCTCCATTAAAGGAGAAATACAGGTGAAAACAGCACCCCAAAGCCCTGTCCTTCAGCTGTGCCCCATCAGTGTTTTTGGGAGCTGCTGCTGCTGTGGGACAGGCACTGGCACGAAGCAGGAGCGATGGTGCAGGTCCAGTCCAGCTCCCAGGGAGTCAGTGGAAGCATTCCCAGACTTTGTGGGATTTGGATTAGGTCATCACACAGCACTTCACACCCTGGCTCCTTGCTTTGTTTAAATGGAGTCTGGCCAAGGCCTGGAATTTAATTACTGAAATACAAGTCCTGAAGAAAAGAAATAAACCTTTCCTTACCCTGAGTGAAAATCAGTCACAGCCCCACCTAAAACCTCTGGCCATGGCTGGGCTCCCCAGGCTCAATCCTGTGCATTGGTTTGACCCCACACTTTCCCCAGAAGGGTCCAGACTGACCCAGAGACCCCCCCTGCTCCCAGCCCTGGGCTGATCTCAGCAGGAGATCATGGGCAGCAGGAAAGGGATTGGGATTCTGCCCCTGTGCTCAGGTGAGACCCCACCTGCAGAGCTGCCCCAGCCCTGGGCCCAGCTCAGGCAGGACCTGGAGCTGCTGGAGGAGACCAGAGGAGGCTCCAGGATGATCCCAGGGATGGAGCAGCTCTGCTGGGAGGAAAGGCTGGCAGAGCTGGGAGTGTTCACCTGGAGAGGAGAAGCTTTGGGGTGAGCTCAGTGTGGCCTTGCAGGGCCTGAAGGAGCTGCAGGAAAGATGGGGAGAGACTTTGGACAGGGCCTGGAGGGACAGGACCAGGGGAGTGGGTTCAAACTGACTGAGAATGTGTGTAGGTTGGATATTGGGCAGGAATTGTTCCCTGGGAGGGTGGGCAGGCCCTGGCACAGGGTGCCCAGAGAAGCTGTGGCTGCCCCTGGATCCCTGGCAGTGCCCAAGGCCAGGCTGGACATTGGCGCTGGGAACAGCCTGGGACAGTGGGAGGTGTCCCTGCCCATGGAAAGGTGGAAGGGAAAAATATTGAAAATGGGAATTGCTTCTTATGGTGAAAGAAATCTCCAAGTACCAGGAACAGGCTCCAGCTTAGGACCTGTCAACACAGACCTAAATCTATTTGAGAGTGCTTAACCCACACTTTAATCCTGAAGGGTGGAATGGGATGAGCTTTAAGGTCCCTTCCAACCCAAACCCTTCTGGGATCCTGTGACCCTGCAGGCTGCCTGTGCTGCTATGATCTCACCCACTCCAGTCTCGCTCTTTCCTGATTAACATCTACAGGAAGTATTTGCTAATGCAAATCCAGAGGCAGTAATTTATTTGGGCCGAGCCAGTTAATCCTGGCAAGGCTCTCCGTTGTAAGTATAGACCAATATCATCTTGTTTTAATTGCTTCTTTCAGTGTTCCTCCACAAATCAAAAACATTTTAATTAAAAAATTCACCAAGAGTATCTTCCGGATCTTTTCCCATTTGTTCTTCTTCCTACCAAAATTATCAGGACAATGGTGAAGTTCTAAAGAAAGTAATTACAGTAGATGTTGATCTTTACTGTAGCACAAGGCTCGCTGAATGCTGCACATCAGTCCCCTGACTTCTGCTTTTTGCAGGTTTCTGAAGCAGAAATTTCCATCCTTGGTCTTCCCTCAGAAATGAGGCTTGTCTGTGGAGGAGCTGGATTTCTTTCCAGCTTTCAGCCAGCTGCTAAGGCTTGGGGAAATTTGGAGGGGAGAAGGGGGAAAAAGAGAGGAGCTAAAATTAAGGATACAGGATTTGGGCACAGAAGAGTAAGAAATGGCTGACAGACGTTTTATTTTACTCTAATACCATTCCTAGGCAGAAAGGCCCTGCTCCACCATCACCTCCCCTGGTGGAGGGGAGGGGGGGATAAATCCACTGGAAGTGGCAGTGTCAGGCTGAGGATGCCAAGTGCCATGCCTGGCACTCTCCAATAAATCTCTTTTAACCCTCATTACTGCCTAAATTTCCCCTTGCCCAGAATGACCTGCTTTGGAACAGCTGTCAGAAATAACTGCCAGTGCAATGACAGACAGCTGGTGATCACAGAAGTGTCACTGCAGACAGGAATTAAATTCAAGTGTCAGCACATGGCCCACAACATGTAGCAGGATGCCAGTGGTCTGAGAAAGCCAATTTTCAGCATCCTCAGACTGCTCAGGGCCACAGAAGGAGCAGCTTTTTTATTGAAGGAGCAGTGTCCCTCACCCACAGGGCAAGAAAAATATCATTCCTTTGTTAGTGGTGAAATGCCCCTAGGTCTGAGCTAAAATTACAAACGCAAAGGGACAAAAACCTGGGAGTCATAAAGTTGTGCAAAAGCTCTAGCTCTTCTTTCTCCATATCATGAGTTTCACAAAAAATGCAGGTGTCTGCCCCCAGCCCATCAGCTCTCAGTCTCTGTCCTGCTGAAGGCACCAAGCTGGACCTGCCAAGGAGCTCTCTCTGCACTGGAGACTTTCTCTAAATCCCCAGCAGGTGCAGGAATGGGCCCCACAGGGTTGGTGTTGAGACATCAAAGATTGTAGAATCCCAGAGTGGTTCGGGTTGGAAAAGACCTCAAAGCCCATCCAGTGCCACCCCTGCCATGGCAGGGACACCTCCCACTGTCCCAGGCTGCTCCCAGCCCTGCCCAGCCTGGCCTTGGGCACTGCCAGGGATCCAGGGGCAGCCACAGCTTCTCTGGGCACCCTGTGCCAGGGTTTCCCACCCTCCCAGGGAACAATTCCTGCCCAATCTCCCATCCATCCCTGCCCTCTGGCAGAGGGAAGCATTCCCTGTGTCCTGTCACCACAGCTGGTACAGCAGCAGCTGAGCTCTGCACTGCTGGATTTCACAGGCACGAATTGTAGGGTGAGAGCACAAACCCTGCAAACACCCAGCACTGGCGGTGCTGCAAACACCCAGCAGTGGGATCACTGCAAACACCAGCAGTGAGGGTGCTGCAAACACCCAGCAGTGGGATCACTGCAAACACCAGCAGTGAGGGTGCTGCAAACACCCAGCAGTGGGATCACTGCAAACACCAGCAGTGGGGATGCTGCAAACACCCAGCACTGGGGTCTCTCTGCAGCCGGGGTCACCCCCCTGTGCTGAGGGTGACACGGACAAGGCTGAAACAGTGTCTCCACTGCTGGCCCTGCTCCAGGGGCAGAGCAGAGATCCCAGAGGGACCTCAGCCCCAAGGAGGACATGATGCCACCAAGCCACTTCCAATCCAACAAGTCCCAGCTCACAGAGTGTCTCACAGCAAAGCACCAGAACCTCCTTGAAGTGAGAGATGTCACCTGGAGGGGCTGAGAGTCCCCAGCCTAGTATGAGCAGTGCTGGTGTTAGACGGGTAATCACTGCATGTGAGGCAGGAAAACTCTCAAGTGATTGCTATTTGCAGAGGTTGATTAAGTAGAAATTAAACTCATCTGCATGTTCAGTGAGAAATGTGAATGGAATAGCAACGGCATCCTTGCCACTGGCCTTTGGGGAGCTCATCCCTGGCCTGGCGTGTCCCCCACATGGAGCTACAGAGCTTCCAGGCTGGCACCAGCAGCTTTGGCATCTGCAGATTATTGAAATTAAACTTCCAGAGAGGTGGTTTCAGATGGAGAATGAACAAGGAATTCATCAGCCTCATATTGCCTGTGGGGAGAGCACAGTTCCCTGTTTGCCACGTTCCAGTCCCTGCTGCTTGTCTTCCTTGCACTCAGCTTCCCCAAGAACTTCTCCAGCTTGGGATGGGATGGGATGGGATGGGATGGGATGGGATGGGATGGGATGAGATGGGATGGGATGGGATGAGATGGGATAGAACACAACAAACACAACACTTCTGTTTATTTCAGCTGAAGTGACCTGCAGTGATTGTTTAGTCCAGCTCCAACCACTTCAGGGCTGACCAAAAGTTAAAGCAAGTTTTTTTATTTCCAATTTCCAAACCCTTCCTCATGCAATTTCCAAACCCTTCCTAAACATTGACCAGCTTCAACCACCTCTCTGAGAACATCAGATGATCGGTCTGCCCCAGTGTCTGACCACCCTTTTGGTACAGAAATGCTTCTTCATGCTCCTGGCAGTGCCCTGGGACCTCCACAGCCCTTGCCATGGAGTTACCACACAGACCATGAGTGATGAATTCTCCAAGCATCTCAGCTCTCATTAAGAAGAGATTTCTTCATCTTCTCCCCACCCCCCGTGCAAGAGGACAGAGCTTCATTTCTAAATCTGAGTTATCATCCAGAGCCCCCTGGGCTGGCACTGTGTCCCTGTCACCTTCTGTGCCTGGGGAGCAGCAGGGACCTCCCTGGTGCAGGAGGGCTGGGACCAGCCCCGAGCATCCTGCACGTGGGAGGTGTCTGGGGAGCCTGTGGGTTCCTCCTGCCTCGCTCAGGATGGGTCTGGTGACCTTGGGCTGAAACCAAGCCTTGCTCTGGCAGGGGACACTGGTTTCTGAATTCAGTGGTCAGGAATGGCAGTCACACCCACCGAGGTACTTCATTATCAGGGTACAGCATTGTCACACACCCCGGGGTACAGCATTGTCACACACCCCAGCATTATCACTCCCCAGGATAAAGCATTTTTTCTCTCCGTTTCTAAGGGAGCCTTTTTGAGCACAAGCAGGAGCTGGAATTGCTGCGAACAGACGGATCCAGGAAGCCGCGTGAAGAACCCAGTGACCAAAGCTCTGGGATCTGAGGGAGAGGGGATGTTGTTTCCTGCCACATTGTGAGAGCTCCCACTGTGCTGGTGCCAATTTTAGTGTCTTCTCTCACTTTGAACCAGAGAGAACCTAAAAGCCTGAAAAATACTGAAAATGAGAATTGCTTCTTATGGTGAAAGAAATCTCCAAGTACCAGGAACAGGCTCCAGCTTAGGACCTGTCAGTGCAGACCTAAATCTATTTAAAAGTGCTTAACCCACACTTTAATCCTGAAGCTCTACAGCATTCTGCTTGGAATATTTATTATTCCCTAAACTACATTTCAGAGAGAATTTCTAAAATCAATTGACTACTGTCCTATTCACGTGGAGAGCGATCACCACGTTCACTCCCTCTTGGAGAAATTAACCTTGCAAGTGTTTTAAAATTATTGCCCCTGTAAGGAGGAAAACCAAGCATCAATTCAGAGGGCAGAAGGGAAGAAATGAGAGGGACAAGACTGGGATAAAACTGAAAAAATGTTGAGGACCTGGATTTCCTTGTGCTGGTCTCAGTAACAGGCTCAGAGAAAGATATGGTTCATCAGGGGTGCTACAAAGTACTGGCATTTCTTGGGAAAGCAGTTTCAGTGCTGCTGTGATAAATTGCTTAAACCATTCAGGATATGTCAGGCAGGAAGCTGGAGTTCAGTTCATCATTGCAATTATTGTGGCATTTTCAAACTAATCAGAGTCAATGTCCATGAATGAAGACTCCTTTATGGAGAAGCTGGAGAAGATAAAACCATTTCAGGTGATCAAGGAATGGGAAGGAACCTCCAGTTAAACATTTTAATAGCCATGCTGAGCTGCAGCACCTCTGAGAAGAGCAGCAACAAAGGCAAAAGACACAGCTGAGGCAACTCCCCCCCTGTCAGATCCAGGCCCCAAAAAGCCCCTCAGGGATCAGCACTTGGGGATCTCTCCTAAGAGCTCCTGGTTGCCATCCAGGTGATTTCTCTGGAGACTGGGGTGCCCAGCAGGGGCTCACATGTGGGATGGCACTGGGAGGATGTGAGGCTTGTTGAGCCCCAGAGGTCATTGTCCACTCCCACTGTGGCACTGGGGCTGCTGGTCTGTGACAGGGCAGATCTGAACCACCAAGGAGACCACAGAGCCCCTGCAAAGCCTTGCAAAGGCCCAGGAGCACAGGTCCTGCTCTCTTGTGACCTCTCAGACAAAGGGGTCAGGGTTGGGGAGGGGCAGGGGAACTCAACAGGTGAATGTGGCTGTGCAAGTGATGCTGAAGGTTTGGGCTCTCAGCACCAGGGATCCATCCACTCCTGAGCAGCAGGGGCATGACCTCATACCAGGGAGCGTGTGGGACTCAGGAGAGACAGGGAAATCCCTGCCCAGCAGCCTCTAACAGCAGCTCCAGTGGCCCCCCTGGCATGGCAGCTGCTGGACACCATTGTGGCTGCAGAGATGATTTCCCCTCTGCCCTCCCTCTGTGTTCCCAGACCACGCCAGGCATTCCAGAGGGGCTGTGGAAGCTCTGGCTGGGCAGGACCAAGCTAGAAGCACCTCTGGAGTGTGGCCATGTGTCCACACAGGAGACTCTGAGTGTCCTCCAGGGACTCCATGAAGATTCTGCTCACCCCAGCCCCTGCCTAGGGCCTTGGCACCACACACCTGGACATGCTGGGCACCCAGGGGACATTGCTCTGTTGTCACTGGGAGTTTGGCACCACGCACCCAGGGGACATTGCTCTGTTGTCACTGGGAGTTTGGCACTGCACACTCAGGGGACATTGCTCAGTTGTCACTGGGACTTGCCCACTGGGAAGCCACCACCCCCACCTGCCCATCACCCCTGGTAAGTGGCTCTTTGGAGTCAAGGTCCTCTCACACAGCAGCCTGTGATGTCCCCGGCCCCTGTGCCACCCTGGGGATATGTCACATGGGGGCTGCTCCAAAGGGCCCTAGCAGGTCCCGCTGTCCCTGTTCAGCCCGGACAAGCAGTGACTGCAGGGCAGGGTTCTCCCCCTGCTCCCAGCCCAGCCCTCGAGGGAACACCTGAGCCGGGGTCTGTGGCTGCTGCTGGGGCAGTGGGACAGCCATGCCATTCCTGCAGCTCCCATCCCTGATCCCCCAGCACCAGCTCCCTCCATCCCAGCCTCTCCCAGCCCCGTGTTCTCATCCCACAGGCCACTTTCACAGCTCTTCTGCTGTTGTGGGTGTGTGGCCTCCTGCAGAACCCACAGGGATGGGCTGGATGGGGCCACCCGAGAGTGGATGCAGCAGGGGGAGGAATCCCTGAGCCAGCAGATGGCTTGGCTGCTGCAGGAGATGGAGCAGGAGACCCCAGGGCAGAGATTCAGGGATCTGGGGAGCCCTGCTCTGGGCTGCCCTGCAGCAGGGGATGCTCTGGGCTGCTGCTGGAGTGTTGCTCCTTGTCCTGGGGCTGTGGTTCTGCCTCAGGAAAAGGAGCCGTGGGCCAGAGAGGAGCAGCAGAGCTTGGGAGAGCTTCAGCAGCTCTGGAGAGAGCTCCAGCAGTGCTGGGGAGAGCCCCAGCAGCTTTGGGGATGGCTCCAGCAGTGTTTGGATGGACCTCGTCTACTCTGAGAGCTCCAGCAGTGCTGGGGGAGCTACAACAGCAGCTCGGAGCACAAAGGAGAAGGGGACAATGTTTTCAACGACCTGAGATGGTTTTAGAGGAGCACATCTACTGGCCTGTCCTGCACCTGAGCTGAGGCTGTGCCGTTGGGACTGACCTGATGGACAACCTGACCATTGCCTTCAGCCACGCCCTGTGCAGCAGCTTCCAGCCAGTGCCACAGCGAGCCATCGGGGTGGGCAGCGCTGGAGTCCCTGTGCCCAGGGCTGGTCTACACCAAGCTGGTGTCCCTGGATCCCCTCCTGGGACACGCTTTCCACCTGGAGTGGGTGGTTGCGGGGCTGCTGCCCAGGAGGAGCTCCTGCATCTGCACCTGCCCAGGACGTGCTGTGCGTCCTGCACGGCCCCAGGAGCAGCTGGCCTGGGCTCAGGAGTTCAGCCTGCTGCTCACCCTGTGCTCTAGCCCCACCTGGGCAGTCACAGAACCTCCTGCTGGTTCCACGAGCTGCTGGCCTCGGCCTGGCCAGCCCAGGTGCCACAGAGCCTCGAGTGGTGTGTGAGAGCAGTGCCATCCCGGCTCACCTGCCAATTCTGAGCAGGGCAGGGACAGCCTCGGGCAGGAGCTGCTGCTGGCCGTGCAGAGGGGCCTCTTGGACACGTTCCTGAGCACCCAGCCCGCAGAGCCACAGCTGCCCCTGGGCACAGCCTGCCCGAGTGCTACACAGTGGCAGAGGACAAGTTGCTGTGGCACATGGCCCCACAGCAGAGTGTGACCCTGCTGTGCCTGCAGCTCCTGGCCCGTGCCCAGGGGACACACACATTCCTCTGCATGTCCTCAAGACCTCCTGGTGCACCTGCTGCCCACCCTGTCCCGTGCCACTGGAGCAGGAGGCATTTCCTGGAGCTCCTGGAGGACATCATGGGTCACCTGTGCCATGCCCTGGACAGGAGACACCCCAACCACTTCATCCTGGGCAACTGCAAGGTTCCTGCTGAGATCAGCCTGTCCTGGGACGTGCAAACAGCTGAGCCTCCCAAGCTGTTCCAGCAGCGGGCTGAGGATCCAGCTGCTCACACCAGGGCCCTGAGCGAGTTCCAGGACCTGCGGTACCAGTGAGGCTGCTCTGCTAAAGGCACTGAGACCTTCACTCACAGAGCTGTGCTTGTCCTGCTGGCAGCTGGAACCTGCTGGTCTTCAGCCTGTGCAATCCTACAAGGAAGGGATCTCCTGAGAGGCCAGGCACAGCAGAGAACTGCCTGATCTTGTCTTTATTTGCTGCAGCTGCACCAAGAGTCCATTGATAGCCTTTTGGGTCCTTGAAGTGCCCTCTCCTGAGCCAGTCGATGCCAGGGCCTCTGGGCCAGTCACAATGGGAAGGCTTTCCCATTGTCCCATGTTAAACTCGCCTCAGCCTCTAACACAGACACCTCCTGGCATCCCCTGTCCCTGCAGAGACCCGGATGGGCTCTGCACTCCTGTGCCCCGATGGCATCAATGCACCCTGCACCAGAGTCTTCTGAAGCTTTTCACTTGTGTGGGTCTGCTGTGCCAGGCCATCAAATCCACACAGCCCAGAGTGCCAGGTCATCCCTCTCCTCCTCCTGGCCAAAGGCAGGGACCCTCTATTCCTGTTCCTGGTTAGAGCAGTCATTGTCTGACCTTTGTGATGCCAGATCAGAACCTTCAACCTTGCCAAGGCTGAAGGAAAATCATTTTAGTACTTTTAATCTGAGAGAGCCCTGATCACCTTTTTGCCTCTCTGTGGCAACTACACTGAGAGTCTTCTTGGCTGGCCCCTCCTTAGCAGCTCTCTTCCCTCTCAGGTCCCTCACACAGCTTCAGCTGAAAGGTGGGTGCACCATCCCACCCCCTCGCTCAGAAAGAGCTGGTTCCATGGCCTGTTCTTGGCTTCCCTTCCCTCTGCCGGGGCAGCAGAGGAGCCATCTCCTGTTCTGTGGCTGCTGGCTCGTAGGGCTGAGGGAGGACCCAGAGCCCATTCTCCATTTCGGAGCCAGGAAAATGCCATCCCTGTGCAGGGATACCCATTTGTGGCTAACACAGGGCTACCAAGCTGCTGGAATGCAGGGGTGCTTTGAACCCCTCCACATGGCCACTGTGCCCATGACACCTTCCAGGCTCCCCAGAGGCCTTTCAATTCTGCCCTGGTGGGGGGAAGAAGGAAAGGGTTGTGGGAAAAAAAGGTGTTTTTAAGGGCTTATTTTACTTCTCATTATCCTGTTCTGATTTTGTTAGCAATAATCTCGCTTTGTATATCCAAGGTGAGCCTGTTTTGCCCGTGGAGTGTTTTCTCCTGGTCCTTAACTCATGAACCATTGAGTAAATTTTCTCTCCTCTGTCCAGCTGCAGCAGGGGAGGGTGAGTGAGTGACTGTCCTGGGTGCCTGGCCTGGATCAAACCTGGTCAGGAGCCTGGAACAGAGACTCCCATTTCCCCCGGACACTGCCTGCCCTTTCCTTTCTGGGAGCCTCCCGTCCCTCTGGGAGCTGAACTCTGCAGATGGTTCTGGGGATGGTTCTGTGGAGAGTTCTGTGGATGGATCTGGGAATGGACCTGGGAATGGATCTGTTGATAGTTTTGTCAATAGTTTTGTCTATAGCTTTTGATATAGTTTTGTCTATAGTTCTGTGGATAGTTTTGTCTGTCATTCTGGGGATAGTTCTGTGGACAGTTTTGAATATATTTTGTCAATAGCTTTGTCTATAGTTCTGTGGATAGTTTTGTCTGTAGTTTTTTCTGTCGTTCTGTGGGTAGTTCTGTGTACAGTTTGGAATATATTTTGTCAGTAGTTTTGTCAATAATGTTCTCTATAGTTTTGTCTATAATTTTGTCTGTCGTTTAGTCTGTAGTTTAGTCTGTAGTTTAATCTGTAGTTTAGTCTGTAGTTTAGTCTGTGGTTTCCACTTGGTGCTGCTGTTGAGTAACCGCTGGCTCTGAGAATGTCCGAATCAGGGATGGGGCAGAGGCTCCCAGCTGCTCAGCTGCCCCAGAGTTGGGGACATTTTGTCCCGGAATTGGGGACATTTTGTCCCGGAGCTGATGCTCTGCTGGGCTCTGGTTCCACTGCTCATTTATCCAAGACTTCCCCACTGCTCCGTGCTCCTGCCTTGGGCCACTTGGGGTCATTTTTCCCTCAGAGCTGTGCACATGTGGAGCAGCTGAGCCTGGCCATGCCCTGCGTGTCCCGAGGAGCCCAACTCCTCTTTGTCCTGCAGCTCTGGCAGGGCTGGGCCCTTCCTTAGGCCTGTCCTGCTCCTTGGGCTCTGCTGGACCCTCCGAACAGGAGCGGTGTGGATGTCAGCAGGGAGAGCTCCAGCAGGGACATGGGGCTGGAGCAGGGAGAGCT
>JAHLSL010000264.1:968633-980447 GCA_025920805.1 Petroica traversi
GGAGCAGGGAGAGCTCCAGCAGGGATGTGGGGCTGGAGCAGGGAGAGTTGAGGGCAGGAGGAGGAAGGAAGTGCAGAAGATCCCCATGAGGACAGAGATTTGGATGTGGCTTCTGAAGGCAATCTCCCAGGAGGGGATCTCCATGAGCACAGCATCCATGGGTCATGCTCCCCACTTTCTTTTTGACCAGGTCCAAGGGAGCCCCTGAGGGCCCTGTCCAGGCATGATGGGTTTTGGTGGAGCTGGCTGTGCTCAGGCCCCTGTGCCACCCTGTCCTGCTGGGGACAGCTCTGAAGGGCCCAGCAGGTTCTGCTGTCCGTGCAGCCTGTGCCAGGGCTGGGTGCTGGGGCAGGAATCCCACACTGGGGGTGGCAGAAATCCCTTCCCTGTCTTTATTATGGCTGCAGTTCCACCACTGCCGCTCTTCCAAAGGAGTATTAACATTTCATTCTCTTTAATCTTAGCTTAGGAGACACTGACATCCCACTGCCCTCACAGTAACTGATGGAGACATCCTTCCCACGCTGGCAGAGGGAGCTCAGTGCTGTTCATACTCTTGCCCCTTTCCCTGGGTCTGACTGGGAAGATTCATGATGGAATTGTTGGACAATGCCCCTGGCTGAGCTGAGCTTCCAGCAGCAGGTAGAGCTAAGCCCCAGTGTTAATAAAAATCAATGAAGCATCATCTCAAGGCAAACAGTTTCCCTTTACAGCTCACAGCCTCCTCATGCTGATGGAAGATGACAATCACCAGATGTAGCAACATCAGCTGAGGGCGGCTCCAAAAAGCTGCCTGTTCAACACATCCCTTTCCAGTTCCCACTAACTTATTTATACAGTCACAGACATGTTTTAGTGCTTTTGGGACACCTTATCTCGTTGGCTATACAAACCCCCTTCTGTCTGCATTGTGTCTCAGTGTGAAATAATGCATTATTAGAGTCACTGTGACCCTGGGGACAGAGGAACCCTTCCAGCCACAGTGACCTCATTAATGAAAATCCTTTGGATTGAAAGGGTCCAGCTTTGCAAAAGTCTGTTTGCATGGCAAAGAAATCCTGGGATAACAGCATTCCCCTGGCATTCCAAACACAGCCTGGTCCAAGACATGATCTCACCACAAGGTTTTAGTGCCTCTGGCTGAGGCAGTGCTGCTCTCTGTATCCAGGGAATGGCTCCTTCCCTGGAATGCTGAGGTGGGCTCAGGAGCAGGGCTGGCTGCTCCCACTCTGTCCTGATCCAAACCAGGAGCGCTCCCTGTGCTGCCTTCCCGAGCCACTGCTCAGCAGGAGGAGCCTGCCTGCTGCCTCTGGAGAAACAGGACGAGGCATTGCTATCCATTGGCATTTGCAGCAGGAATTAGGCTGCAGGAGAGGCCTCCAGCCAGGAGCACCTCAATGGCCACCAAGGCCCTGAGGTGTCCCCAGTGCCACAGAGGTGGGGTGGGCAAAGAACTGAGACATTCCCGGATTTATTCCAGCCACAGCACTAAATGTCTTTCCTTCCAGGTTTTTGTCCTACCAGTGGTTACCCTGGAGCAGTCCCTGGTTTCTGTCAGCGGCAGTGAGGCACAGGCAGTGTCAATCAGCAGTGTTAATCAGCAGTTTAATGAGCTGCTCATCCAGGCAGTGCCCCACATTCCTCTGATCCAGGAGAACAGGCTCAGGTGAAGCACCCAAACCACCCCCATCCACTCCTCCCCATATGAAAAAATCCTGGGAAAACTTAATGATTGTCCCCAGGCTGTGTGAAGCTGTGAACCCTGTTTAACAAACAGCCCAGCCCTCTCCACTCCCCTCACCCCTCTGACATCCACCAGAAGATTCTGAGGCCCATTCTAAGGGGAGCCCCATTTATCTTCCATTATACAAAAACACCTTTTCCCCCAAAAAATCTGATGCACAACCTGGTACAAACCATGTTGAGCCAAGTTCTTATTTCCACAAATCTTTCACTGAATCAGAGGCAGAGCTGACCTAAGCATGAATAAAGAATTCCTGGTCACTCTGAGTCCCACAAATTCCTGCTGTCATTTCCCTTTGCAGGAGTAAATGAGTGAAAATAGCACAGTCTCCAACTCTTCTGGAGCAGAAGAACATCACATTCCTCTTATTTCCTTTGGTTTTCCTATTACTCTTTGCATATAGAAGAGCTGCCTTAATTAAGGTAAGCTTATTATGAAATTAGAGCACCAATATAATTAAAGCATTGATTAAAAAGCCAATAAAACAAGCAGCTCAAGCTCTTTTGAAAGAGGAGCAGGATGAATCCTCCTTGATTAAATATTACAGCTCAGTCAATATTTAACCATTCCATTGTATTGACATAATTTCTGCATCGAGTTGGGAATAAGCACCCCTTGGGACCTAATTATGGCAGGTTTGCTTCCCTGTTGTTCTCAGAGTTTGTCGGCTCGTTTGGTTTATTTTGATATTTCTGAAACTTCTGACAGAGCAGATCTTCCATCCCGGGGAACCTCGCTCCATGGGTAATGAGAAGTTCTGATAACTGCATTTATCTTTGGAAATTAACTCCAAGAGATCCATCCCATCCATGAGAACAAGTCCTGCCTCCTTCAGCCACCTCCCAGAATGAGGTTGTTAATGAACTGAGCAGCCAGGTCCAACCAACAGCCCTGCCCCACATCTCCTGAAGCTCCCTCTGGGCTTCAGTGGAGACATTTCCTTCCCTCCTTTCCACATCCATCCACAGAAACACTGGAGCAACATCCAGAGCAACTCCCAGCTCCTCAGTTCCTTCATCTCTGTCCATTCCAGAACTGACTCCCTAAAATGACATTTCCTCCTCGTTACCACTCCAAAACTAAAATCCTACATGTGGGGCCAGGCCCAAAGCCCAGATCCCTGCCCCAAAGCAGCCCTGGGAATGGGGAGAGGGCAGGGCCAGCCCCTGGAGTGCTGCAGGAGACAGATCCCTCAGACCTCAGCTGATCTCCATCTGTCCTCTGCCAGGAACACGCTGGGGACAGGGATTAGAGGTGGCCTTGGCAGTGCTGGGTTCACAACTGGTCTTGAGGGAGTGGGAGTTCTTTTCCAGCCTTGCTGATTCCATGATTTTATGAGGCAATGTCAGTGTGATCCAACACTCTCTGTGCTCTCCCCAAACATCTGGGAACATCTGGGAACACCAGAAAGCCTGGAGAGGACCCATTCCCAGTCTCTCCTGAAACTGTGGGGTGAAGAGAAACCTGTTCAGGCTGTCAGACACTCCTAAAGCTGCCAGTGCTCTGGGCTGTGAGATGGATATTTTGGAAGAACAAGTGTTGCGTTTCAGATCCTCGCAGCCTGGTTGCTCTGAAGAAGCAGCACGACTTCCTTTGCCTTTTCTTTTCCTCCTGTTATGTTCCCCAGTTCTTTTCCCTCAGGGAAACAGAACAGTTCTAAGGAAGCACCACAGATGAAAGAGCAGGAGGAGGCTTTCTAGCCCTTATTTTTTTTTAGCTCAGCATTTGTCTTGGATCCGTAATTGGGCCTTCAGGAATGTCAGATCTCTCCCAGGTGTGCGGGGCCAACACCTCCCAAAGCAAAGCTCACCTCGCACATGAATATGTGCTTTTCCATCCGGGATCTGGAGATGCTCCAGAGACACTCCAGGGGTCTGGCACCATTTAGGAGGAGACTTGTCCATCCCTTTGGCATGGCAGGGCTGCAGAGCTCAGAGCAGGGGTTTTACAGTGCCTGTCTCAAATTAAACCAGGGTGAAGTGTGGGAATTGATGGTTTGGACTACTTTGTCAGCACAGCTCCTCCAGATGCAGAAAAGCTGGGAGACTTAGAGAATCATGGAATGCCTTGGATTGGAGAGACCTTAAAGCCCATCCAGTGCCACCCCTGCCATGGCAGGGACACCTCCCACTGTCCCAGGCTGCTCCCAGCCCCAATGTCCTGCCTGGCCTTGGGCACTGCCAGGGATCCAGGGGCAGCCACAGCTTCTCTGGGCACCCTGTGCCAGGGCCTGCCCACCTCCCAGGGAACAATTCCTGCCCAATATCCCACCCATCCCTGCCCTCTGGCAGTGGGAAGCCATTCCCCATGTCCTGTCCCTCCAGGCCTTGTCCCCAGTTCCTCTCCAGCTCTCCTGGAGCCCCCTCAGGCACTGGAAGGGGCTCTGAGCTCTCCCCAGAGCCTTCTCTTCTCCAAGCTGAGCATTCCCAGAGCAGAGGGACACCTCCCAGTCTCCCTGTTAGGGAAAAATTTCTTTAGAGAAAAGTGGAAAAAACTTTTTTTCCCCCGCTTTCACTCTCTCTGACTTTCTGGGCCTAACTTAAAGGTGCAGAGCTTAATATCCAGCATAAGCAGGACGGACGATTGGGAATACAAAGATCTTATGGTCAACCCAGGACGGGGTCATCACCTCTGGACAAAGTGCAGCCTTTGGGGGGCTTGGGCTGGGTTGGGTTTTACCTTCCCAGGCTCAGCACAGAGCGGACACACCACGAGCTCTGAGCTGGGCTTAACTGCGAAAAGCTTAACATCACCATTTTTTCTGCTCAGCAACAGAACAAGAATGTCACCAACACTTTCAGGGAGGATGCTGGAGCAGCTGAAAGTTAAAAATGCAAATCAAAGCCCAAAAGAGCTCTGAGCTTGCAGCAGACGTGCCACAGCGTGGCATTTGCAGCGTGGCAGCAAGAATGTGCTGGCACGTGTGTGCGAGGTGGCAAAAAAAGCGTGAAGCTAAGCATGACTTAGAGGGAAAAAAATGCCCAAAATCCAAAAAAGAGGAGTTTATTCAGGGATTATCAACGTGACTGCCTTCATCAAGTGATGGAGCAGCTGAAAGCACAGAAAGCAGGTCCTGAAAATGAGGGAAAAACCAGTTTATGACATCTAGTGGTAAGAGGAGATGGCCCCTCCACGGAGCTCTGGCTGTGCCAGCCAGGGCTGATTCCAGAGTGGGCTCACTGCACTCCCACTGCACTCCTGACAATGACCTGTGTGCAAAGGGGGAGCCTTTCTGGGCAGCTCTGTCAGAGCCAGGGCTTCAGGGAGAGCAGCCCTTTGTGTGGGCTGATTTCACACCAGCAGCAGCGCAGAGCTCCCAGCTTCTATCACAGCCTCGCTCAGCAATGATCCCTGTCCTTTGCAGCTCTGCAGAACGGCCAAGGCACGGTGAGAAAAGAGAGCCAGGGTGTCTGAAGGGAGCAGGAGGGCTGGAGAAAGGCTGGGGACACCCCAGAGGCTCTGGCTCATCCCAGAGCACACAGTCCCTGCTGCAGCTGTGCTCCTCTCTGATGCAGCATGAAGAGATGGCACCTTTGGGCAAAACATCCCTTTTGTGCCCCTCATTCTCACCTTTCCTACAAACAGCCAATTCCTGGGATTCCTTCTGGGTCCCATGGGCCAAAGCAGGTTGTTGGTGCAGGATGCAGGACAATCCCAGATTTCCTGGGTCAGTCAGTCCTGCCCTCCATGGAAGAGCTGCCTCAGCCCTGCAGGGGCCCAGGGCTGGAAGAAATCCCAGGAGCTGGGCAGGCCCTGTTCATGGGAAAAGGCTCTGCCCCAGTGCCAGCAGGGCCTCACCCCCTGCCAGACTCACTCAGAAGGACCTCTCATGGAATCAGAGAATGCTTTGGGGTGGAAGGGACCATCAGGACAATCCCATCCCATCCATAGGCAGGGACACCTCCCACTGTCCCAGGCTGCTCCCAGCCCCAGTGTCCAGCCTGGCCTTGGGCACTGCCAGGGATCCAGGGGCAGCCACAGCTTCTCTGGGCACCTTGTGCCAGGGCCTGCCCACCCTCCCAGGGAACAATTCCTGCCCAAAATCCCACCTAACCCAGACTCTGTACATTTGAAGCCATTCCCCCTTGTCCTGGCATCCATGCCTTGTCCCCAGTCCCTCTCCAGCTCTCCTGGAGCCCCTTTAGGCTCTGGAACATCTCCCTGGAGTCAGTGTGTGTTTTCCTCCAGGAATCCAGCCCAGGTCTGGGCTCTTTTTAAACAACCATCACCTAAATCCAGCTCTCTCTGCCCCTCCCTGTCCTCAGGCTGTCACCCCTCCCTGCACCCAGGATCTCTGTTGGTGCTTCCCACAGCTCTACTGGGATCCAGCAGGGATTGGCAGAGATCTGTGGGGTCTGAGAGTGAAAATTCCTCACTCTCAGGAAGGGCCTCCTACCTCTCAGGAGCTGAGGGCAGGGTTTTCCTGCTGCTGGTGGCATCTCTGTCCATGGAATCGCCATGCCCAAGGGTGGCCAGACCAGAATTCCCAGCTGGAGCACGGGCTCAGTTTGCTCCTGCTGTGACAGACTGGGGTGCTGTGTGATTGAAAAAACAGCGAGGAGAGAGCAGGGGCAGGTGATGGCAGGTGAGGGACCCGTGGAGCCAAGGAAAACTCAGGGAAGGGGAGGAGGGAAGGAAAAATGGGAGGGAAATATCACAGAGCACTCCTGGCCACCTCAGAATGTCACAGTGAGGTTCAAATGCCCCTGCTGCCCCCAGTGCCTCAGCACAAACCTCACCAGAGCTGTCCCTGAGTGCCTGAGGTGGATTAATGAGGATCACTTTGGACAATAACAGTGTTTGCATGGACTGAACTCTGTCCCCCGAGGCCTTTTAAAGCCATTCTTTCAACGGCTGAAGTATTGATTAGAAAGGTCTGGAACGACTTTCACTGCTACAAACCCTCTCTAAAGAGTTCCCAAAACCAAAGATCAGCAAAATCCCCAGTTTCTGCCTTGGACTCACAAGCCAATATCTCTGGGAGCCAGGGGAATGTGGGGATGCCAGGGGAAGGACAAGGTGACCCACCCAGAGCCCTTGGCACAGAAGGTCTTTCTGAAATGCCTTTTGCGCCAGGGAATGCTGGAATTGGATGGGAGGAAAAATTTCTTCAGTGGTCTTCAGTTTCTGTGGGAAAGAGCAGCGACTGCCTCCAGCACAAGGAAGATGAGGATCTGTTGGAATGAATCCAGAGGGGCCACAGAGCTGCTCCAGGAACTGGAGTCTCTGGAGCCAGGCTGGGACAGCTCACGGTGCTCAGGATGGAGATGTGAAGGTTTTGGAGAGAACTCACAGCCCCTTCCAGAGCCTAAAGGGGCTCCAGGAGAGCTGGAGAGGGGCCGGGGACAAGGGATGGAGGGACAGGGCACAGGGAATGGCTTCCCACTGCCAGAGGGCAGCGATGGATGGGATGTTGGGCAGGAATTGTTCCCTGGGAGGGTGGGCAGGCCCTGGCACAGGGTGCCCAGAGAAGCTGTGGCTGCCCCTGGATCCCTGGCAGTGCCCAAGGCCAGGCTGGACATTGGGGCTGGGAGCAGCCTGGGACAGTGGGAGGTGTCCCTGGGAGTTGGAATGAGATGAGTTTAAGGTTCCTTCCAACCCAAACCATCCTGGGATTCATAAATCCTTATCTCAGCATCAGAGGGGTGTCCTGAGTCCCTCCCCCCATAGTGGGCAGTTCCCTGAGCAGCTCTGGAACTCCAGCACTGCAGGAAGAGCAGGAACAAAGGGAATTCATCCCAGGTAAGAACCAGAAAGGTCTCTGTTAACATTTGAAAGGAAGGATTGTTTCGCTTTCACCTGCTGATGAGCTCCAGCCCAGCCTGACCAAAAAGAAATCCACACTGACATCCCTGAGGAGACTTCGAGGTGGTCGATTAAAAAGGAGGCCCAGGACCTGGATTTCTCCCTGTCAGGAGCTGTCAGATTTGGGAGAAGTGGGGACAGCCTGTGCTCCTGCCAGGGAAGAGCTGGGATAAGCAGATCCTGTGATGCCCCCAGGCTGTGGGGATGGCCAGGGCAGTGGGAAAGGAGGGCAAGCATTTCCCCCTTTTTTCTGGAAAAACAGAATGGCAACACCTGGAAGAGCAGGCCAAGCACAGTAAACTCAGCACTGGTGCCATGCAAAGGCCAAGGGAGCTCTGGGGCATTGCCAGGTGACCTGAGGGCTCAGAGCTGCCACCAGAGCAGGGTCTGCCCAGAAACTGGGCCAAAAGATTGCACCTTTTATCCTCTAAACACCCAGTGCAAAGGAAGAGGGACCACGGGAGCCAGGCCAGCACCAGCACACGAGAGCATTGAGGGAAAAACCCCAACAGCACCAGCTGGGCAGCTTTCTAAGGAAAATCATAATTAGAGCTATAAATACTGAATAGCTTTCTGAATATAAATAAAACAGAGCCACGGAGGATGCAGGACCAGCTCCATCCCTGAGGCTGCAGGGGGCTGCCCCGCACAGCCTGGGATGAGGGCTCCCCTCAGCTCCTGGGATACCCAGCACTGTCCCCTCTGGGAGAGCTGGATCAGCCCCACAGTGACCCCTCTGCCCGTGCTTGCCCTGCCCTCGCCTGGAGCCTGAGTTCCCAGCACTGCATCCCACCCTTCTCCAGCCTCCCCCACTGGCAGGGTTAAATTGCAGGAGCCACAGAGCTGCCTTCACACCAAACCTCACAGAACGTGGCAATTGCCTGAATCCATCTCTCACTCCCCTGCTGGATCCAGGGAATGGAGACACTGCAAGGGCAGGGGGCTCCTGGCAGCCTGTGCTGAATGAAGGGGCTCTGCCCTTCACATCTGTCCCAGGAACAGCTTCTGCTGCAACCTCAAGGGTGCTGCAGCTGACCTTTATCCATTACTGCTCTGGAATGTGTTGAAGCAGAGGTTTGCTGTCTGTGAGGCAGAGGAGGAGGAGGAAAAGCAGATTTAGATGGGATATTGGGAAGGAATTGTTCCCTGGCACAGGGTGCCCAGAGAAGCTGTGGCTGCCCCTGGATCCCTGGCAGTGCCCAAGGCCAGGCTGGACATTGGGGCTGGGAGCAGCCTGGGACAGTGGGAGGTGTCCCTGCCCATGGCAGGGGTGGCACTGGATGGGCTGTGAGGTCCCTGCCAGCCCAAACCATTCCAGGATCCTTTGTTAACAGGATTGTGTTAACAGGAATGCATTTACAGGAATGTGTTTATCTTCCTAACAGAGTGTGGTCCCAGAATGAGCCCCCCTTGGCTGGGAAAGGGGAAGAGGCTTTTTGGACATTTGCCCCAGGCACTGGAGACACCCTGACCACCAAGGAGGAACAAGGCCACCAGAGCTGCCCTGGTGCATCCCATTCCTGAAAAATTCAGTTTTCCCTTAGTTTTGCTCTTCCCTTGAAGAGTTCCCAGTCCACACTGGGAGCACCTCAGCTTACCCTCACCTGCTGGGAAAGCTGGGATCTCACCCCTAGGATCCCAGCCCGAGCAGCCAGAGATGTGTTGGAAGTTCCTCTGTGCGAGGACGAGACCTTTGCTCCCCCTCTTCAGCACCGCTGCTCCCGGCCTTGCTCCTGGATGCATTCTCCAACTGGATTTTTTTTTTTCCTTGGGATCCTGGGGACCTCTCGTGGTGGAAAGTGAAACCACGTTTATTTGAGAAGGTCACGTAAGGTCCCGTCTGGATGAACAGCTCCTCTAAAGAAACTTTAGGCTCAGAAAGCAGGAGAGACGATATTCCCGGACAGGAGCAGCTGCCCCAGCTCTTGGGAAGCTGCAGACACCCACCTGTGCCGGGTGAGGTCCCTGTAGGTTCCAGTGGATGACTCCTGGTTTTACAGCACAAATGCACAGCCCTGGCAGCTGTGCCAGGCCAGCTGTGCCATCCTTGAGGTCACCATGGAGCCCCTAGGCTTTGGATTCTGCTTGCAGGAGCCTCCCTGGAGGAGCAGAGCCTGTGGCTGAGCACAGCTGGAATTCCTTGTGCTGCTTGTTGGTGTTTCAGCCCTCCAGTCCCACAGAGCCAGCTCTGCCAGATGTTTCATTTGAGGGTGTTCTCAGTAGGAAAAAACTCCAGTGAGGAAGAGCTGAGCTGTCAGGGAGTGGGAGCTGCTGCACAACTGCCTTGCAGCTCCTGAGGCTGAAGTGCTGGGGGTGACATCAGGACTGAGAGCTCAAATAAAGCAGGAGCTCACTACAGGCACCAGCAGGGCAGGCTGGACATCAGGAGGAATTTCTTCCTGGGAAGGGTGGTCAGGCTTTGGAAGGGCTGCCCAGGAAAGGTTCTTCCCCAGAGGGTGCTGGGCACTGCCCAGGCTCCCCAGGGAATGGGCACGGCCCCGAGGCTGCCAGAGCTCCAGGAGCTCCCAGGGATGCCCAGGGTGGGGTTGTTGGGGTGTCTGTGTAGGGACAGGGGCTGGGCTGGGTGATCCCTGGGAGTCCCACACAACTCAGGATATTCTGTGCTTCTGTCATCTACAAGGACTTTCTCACTATGAAAGAATTCCAGTGAGGTTTAAAGGGGTTTTATTTCCCCAGCACCTCCAGGAGCCCAGAACAGCTCAGCTTGGGGATTCCACTTCCCGTGCCCCTGGAATTGTTCTCCCTGGCCCCAGTGAGGTCCCAAGCCCTGGGAGGTGCTGCTGAAGGCAAAGCCCCTCTGCAATCCCTCTGTCACCTCTGAGCATCCCCAAGACCCCTCCCTGCTCTGTCAAAGCTTTCAAAGTCAAGCTCCAACCCCAACCCCGCCCCTCTCCCATTCCCCCTCTCTCATTCCCAAGGGATGGGTAATTAGCACACCATGGATTGCCTGCAGGGCCTCTCCCAGAGGCTTTGGGACCACCCTGCTCCTGGAATCTGGGCTTTCCTTGGGAGAGCCCAGCCAAGGACACCCCATCCTTCAGCCTGTCCCCACCCTGTGAGCAGGGACCCAGAGGAGCTGCGGGGGAAATCCAGCTTTTCCTGGGTATGTCCCTGAGCCATGGGACAGGATCATCCCTCTGGGTGCTCCAGAGGTGTCTGGTTTGGGAATTCCAGGCCTTTTGCCCCAGATGCTCTTTCCAAAGGGCAGATTTATAATCTTCCCTTCTTGTTTCTCCTCCTGGGTCCCCTTTCCCCCTTTTCGAAGCCCCCCCCTGTCACTTGTGGTGCACAGAGGTGCCTCTAATAAAGGTTTACTAAGTAGTTCAGGTGGAGTTCTGGAAGTTCACAGGATTTCTGTGATGGACAAGCCCAAGGTTCTCAAGATCCAGGAGTTCCCAGGGCTGATGCTTCTGCTGCTTGCAGAGCCCGGGGTGCTCTCTGGCTGCCCCAGCTCCCTGTTTTCCCAGGCACTTCCAGCTCTTGGCCCTCTCCTCTCCCTCACATCCCAGCACTTTCTCAAAAGGTCAGCCTTTCCTCCTTCCCTGCAATTCCCCTCCTTGATAAACTGCTGGCCAGGACATGGAGCTGCTGGAGCGAGTCCTGAGGGAGCCATGAGGATGCTCCAGGTCTGCTCTGGAGCCAGGCTGGGAGAGCTGGGGGTGCTCACCTGGAGAGGAGAAGGCTCCAGGGAGAGCTCAGAGCCCCTTCCAGGGCCTAAAGCGGGTTCATAAAATAGAAGAAAAGGGACTTTTTACACAGGGAGATACTGACAGGTCAGAGGGAGACATTTAAACTCCAAAAGGAGAGATTGAAATGAGATGTTGGGAAGGAGTTTTTCCCTGTGAGGGGGATGAGGGCCTGGCACAAGTTCCATGAGCTACACCCTGAGGGTGCCTGGGCAGAGCCTCTGCCTCTGTGCCCTTTATTTAAAAATAAAGCATTTTTAACACACCTTTAGGTAAGGCTGGGCTCAGCCTGCCCAGGTAAAGCCTCATCTAAAGCCAAGCTCTCAGCAGGGGCTGCTCCGGGGGGGGAGCTTTTCACAGCCTCATCCAAAAGCCATTTTTGGCCCCATTTGGGATTTGCCAGCCCCACAGGGATGTCCTGGGCTTGCCATCCCCCTGCGGCAGCCCTGCAGACCCGCCGGCCTGTTTGGTTTTCAGGCACAAGGTGGCACTGGGGGAGCAGCTTTCTCTTCCTTTCCCTTTCCCTTTCCCTTTCCCTTTCCCTTTCCCTTTCCCTTT
>JAHLSL010000264.1:980457-1009554 GCA_025920805.1 Petroica traversi
CCCTTTCCCTTTCCCTTTCCCTTTCCCTTTCCCTTTCCCTTTCCCTTCTTAGTGCCTCATCCCCGGCCAGCACAGCCCAGTCTGGGCAGGTCCCCAGTGCCCCCGTCCTAAAATCCCAAATCCCAACCCACAGCTTCACCCTCCGTGCAGGAAATGATTCACCCTGGGAGCCCTGGGGGGTTCAGATCCTGCTCTGGAGAGCGTCACCTCATGGACAGGGCTGTGGGACCAGCTGGACACGTCCTACCAGTGCCACCAGAGCAGCAAACCCACCCCTGCCAGTGCCACCAGAGCACCAAACCCATCCCTGCCAGTGCCACCCCAGGCACCAAACCCACCCCTGCCAGTGCCACCAGGGCACCAAACCCATCACTGCCAGTGCCACCAGGGCACCAAACCCATCCCTGCCAGTGCCACCAGAGCAGCAAACCCACCCCTGCCAGTGCCACCAGAGCACCAAACCCATCCCTGCCAGTGCCACCAGAGCAGCAAACCCACCCCTGCCAGTGCCACCCCAGGCACCAAACCCATCCCTGCCAGTGCCACCCCAGGCACCAAACCCACCCCTGCCAGTGCCACCAGGGCACCAAACCCATCCCTGCCAGTGCCACCAGAGCAGCAAACCCACCCCTGCCAGTGCCACCCCAGGCACCAAACCCATCCCTGCCAGTGCCACCCCAGGCACCAAACCCATCCCTGCCAGTGCCACCCCAGGCACCAAACCCCCCCCCCACTCACACCTTTCCCCATTTCCCAGCTCTCCTGAGCTCTCCCATGGCACTGGGCATGGGTCACCACCCCACCATGGGTCACCACCCCACCATGGATGACCCCTGCTACCCTTCTGCTTCCTCCACTCTGGTGATGTCCCCCAGCAAGGTCACCCATCCTCTTCCAGGTCACTCCTGCACTTGGGGTTTCTGAGCTGTTTGGGGGAGGTTTCATTATTTGAAATTGATTTATTTTCTACCTGCCAGGACCTCATAATTTCCCTCCAATGGAGATGGGAATGGCCTGTGTCCTGGGACATGGGGAAAGGCCCCCCCTTGGGTGGCACCAGAGTCCCCCCTCAGCCAAGGGACACCAGACCCTGCCCGGGGCCACCTGGGAGGGGAGCAGCTCTGGGGCCCACAGGACAATGGGCAGGGATGGGGACTCTCAGGAGCCTCTGCAGAGGGGACAGGGAGTGGCTTTGTGGTGACAACAGTGCCCCGTGGCACCTCCCAGGGGAGGGTTCGGCAGAAGTGAGGGCTGTAATGGGAATATGAAGCATAGCAGATAATTAATGATCTCTGTGGCTCAAAGGGATCTGGAGCAAGAGGAAAACCCCAAATCCAGCAGGGAGTAAAGCACCCACCCTCTTCCCTGGCTCTCCAGGGGCTCCGGGATGGGAAGGTGGGCACACTGAGCACAGGCACCTGCTTGGAGCAGGACCAGCTCTGCCCTGCTCCGGGGCCATTCCCAAACTCCTCAATCCCCATCCCTTCCCTCAGGAGCTGCAGCTCCATCACTCCCAGCCCAGGAACACCAGCCCAGCTCCAGGATCATTCCCAAACTCCTCAATCCGCATCCCTCAGGAGCTGCAGCTCCATCACTCCCAGCCCATGAAGACCCACCCGGCTCGGGGCACGTGGGGTCTGTCCTGATAAACACCCGGAGCTGAGGCAGTCAGGGAGCTGGGAAATAACACTCATGAAAGGTTTTTAACACTGCAGAGAGGAGCAGGAGCCTCCCAGGCAGTTTTCCAGCCCAGTGGCTCCAACAAGCTCTCAGTGTGTTTACACACAAATAACAATAATTAAACCAAACCCAACAGAACCGCGGGTGCTCCCATCCCATCACAACCACGAAAATAAAGCGCTCTGGAAAACAATCACACCTTTCCTGTGCTGAGCAGAGTCTCACACGAGCCCAGGCTCTGAGTGACACATTCTAGATGCAGTTAAGATCCCACTTCTCCAAGGAACAGGCTCCCCAGGGAATGGGCACGGCCCCGAGGCTGCCAGAGCTCCAGGAGCTCCCAGGGATGCCCAGGGTGGGGATGTTGGGTGTCTGTGCAAGGACAGGGGTCCCTTCCAGGATATTCTGTGATTCCATGAAAATCTCGTCCCTCTTGCACATGGTGGGAGTAGGAAGAGCTTGAGGTTCCAGGGCCCTGGGCATGGCTGGGTCTCCTCAAGGAACAGGAGCAGCATTTCTGACTGGATGTGTCCCAGTGCAGTTCAACAGCAAAATCACAAGAAACGGGGGAGTGGATTTCTTTCCACAATTTCCCCCACAAACTTGTGGGGTGGAGGAAATCCGTTCCTAAAACACGAAAAGCAGCTGGGTGCTCCCAAAGTTTTAAGGATTAAAGGCTTGAGTGATAAATATGTTTTACCTCCCTCTATTTCCCAGAGAGGTTTAGAGCCCTGTGGACCCCTCATTCCATCGGCCATCAAATGTTAAGGGACATTTTAAACAGCAATTTTCCCTCCTCACCCTGCAACTCTAAATGTTCTGTAATTCCTGCCTGGATGAGGGGCAAATCCACCTTCTCTGGCTGCCACCTGGGAAAAGGAAATCAGTGCTAATGGGGATCAGGAGAAGGTTGCAGGAGAAGGTTTCAGGACAAGGTTTCAGGAGAAGGTTTCAGGACAAGGTTTCAGGAGAAGGTTGCAGGAGAAGGTTTCAGGAGTGGGTTCCAGGAGAAGGTTGCAGGAGAAGGTTCCAGGAGAAGGTTCCAGGAGAAGGTTCCAGGAGAAGGTTGCAGGAGAAGGTTCCAGGAGAAGGTTCCAGGAGAAGGTTTCAGGAGAAGGTCGCAGGAGAATGTTGCGGGAGAAGGTCGCAGGAGAAGGTCTCAGGACAAGGTTTCAGGAGACGGTTCCAGGCTGCATTCCCGGCTCTGGGGCGCTCCCTGGCAGCAGTGCTGAGCAGGCAGCTCCACACTCAGCCCCAGCACACCCCTCGTGCTCTGTTTGCAGAATGTGCATCTCAGGAGGATGGTGTTCAGCCCGGGCCAGCGCTCCCTGTGCTGGCGGCAGCCGGAGATAGCAGCTGATTAATCTGCGATCTCCCGAGCTGTTAGATATCCATCAAAGGCCTGAGGAGAGGGCCTGCCGCTATTGAAACAGTTTAACCACTGATGGCATTATAATTATCTCGCTATCAACTGCAACAAAGCAGCTCGGCGGGAGCCGCTCCGCTTCAACACAGGAGGTCAAGGAAATTATCGGAGCGGGGAAGCGCAGGGGAGAGCGCGACCTCGCTCCGTGATTGCCGGTAATTAATGGGATTTCTGATTTATAGCGGGGCCGAGATCTTTTCAGGCCACTGGGTCACACAAGCAGCAGCTGGATGGGCCCTTCCAGAGCTTCCCGGCGAGCATTTGGGATGGGTGAAACCTCTTCACCAACCGTGGAGGATTCCTGGCTCCAGGGACATGGATCTGTTTCATAGAAATTGGGAAGGAATTTTTCCCTGGGAGGGTTGGGAGGGCCTGGGATGAATTCCCAGAGAAGTTGTGGCTGTCCCTGGATCCCTGCCAGTGCCCAAGGCCAGGCTGGAGCAGCCTGGGACAGTGGAAGGTGGCAGGGGTGGCACTGGGTGGACTTTAAGGTCCCTTCCAGCCCAAACCATTCTGGGATTCCATGATGGCCAGAGTGTTCTGCTGGTTTGGGACTGGGAAACACGGAAGAACTGTGGCTTGATCTTTTCTGGATCAGGAGAAAGCTGACACAGGAAACAAGAGCAGACTAAAGAATCCCTGCAGCCTCCCTGTCAGGGCTGCGGAAGGGGAAAGGTTCAGAATTGCCATTCCAGCTGGAAAATTCAGCCTGGACACACAGATTTCTGCCAGGGAGGATAGGGGTGCTGAGGGAGAAGTTCAGGAGCAGATGGGATGAAAATCCCACAGGAAGGGGCTGAGTTTGGCCACCTGGGGACAGAGCAGCTGCCCAGCACCTCCCAGCCCAGCCCCGGGTGCTGCTGATGGCCAGGGCAGGGCTGACCCTTCCCAGAGCCCTGTGCTGGGTCTGGCACCTTCCTCTGGCAAAGCCAGACTCATCCCACAGGGAGCAGCCAGGGATGAGCCCAGTGCTCACCTCACCAAATCTGGCCCTGACCCCTCCATTTCCCTTTCTTCATTCCCCTTTTCCTGCCCCACATCTCCTGGTTTTTCCTCCGGAAGTCCCCCCACCCCAGGGCACCTGGGCAGGCATTTCTGCTCTCACTCAGCCCAACCAGAGCAGCATAAAAACTTGTGGGGTTTTGTTTGTTTCTTATTAGGAAAATACTCAATCCCAGCCTGTAGCAAATCCAGGTTCCTGAGATCCACTTGGTCCCATCTCATCCCTTTCCTCTCTGGCTCTCCATGGGTGATCCAGACCCTCACAGGCTCAGAGGGACCTGACCCAAAGCACCAGGGATTTCTGCTGCTTGAAACCAGGATCCACCCATTGTCTGCACCTTCCCATGGCAGGGAGGTCTTGGAATGTGGAAAATCCATGGCTTTGGCCATGGCATCCCCACCTTCCAGCCTGTGCCAAGGCACTGCAGCAGGATGGGCACCAGCTGCTGCCACGAGCTGTGCTGATGTCTCCTTTTTAGCAATAAAAAGAGAGGGGAAAAAGGGTTTGGATTTTAGGCACTGATTAAAATTTACGAAAGGAAACACAGGTTGGTTTCCCACCCAAAATGAGAACTCAGCGAGGAAAGCGGGAGGTGAGGAATCCAAACACACACAAGGAACAAAATCACCAGGAGAGAGAACAAGAATAAGGGGAAAACAAAGCAAGAGGAAAAGAAGAAGAGAGATGAAAAGGGAGAGAATGAGAAAGAGTGAAAAAAAAATCCGAAGTGGAAATAAGCAATCAAAAGGAATAACAAAGGCAAAGGAGCAAACAAAGGAAAACACACAGAGAATAAAGGAGCAAGAGGGGACAGGGATGGAGCAAACTCCTGCAGAGAACAAAGAGGGGATCTGAGGCAGCCCAAGACACAAAACTGAGACAAGACAGCACTGAAGACAAAGGGAAAGTGGAACAAAAATAGCACCAAAGCGGGAACATGACGGGAATGAGGTCCCGGGGAGCTGACACCGGGCAAGCGGCAGAGCTGAGCAGGGGGTGACCCCGGGGCTCCTGAGCTGCTCTGCTCCCCCAGCACAGCCCTGGGGATGGGGAGGGGACAGGAGGGGGCAGAGGGAGCAGGGACGGCAGAGACCGGGCTGGAGCTGTCCGCTCCCTCCCTCCCAGGCTGCCGGAGAGGGGACAGCGCTGCCCCAGGAGAGCCCTCCGAGGGGGAGCATCCTCGGGGGCTCCGAGCTGCTGAAAGAAATAGCAGAAGGAGCCTTCCTTTCCATAGTGATCCCTCCTTCCCTCAGTGATCCCTCCTCTCCTCAGTGATCCCTTTTTCCCTCGGTGATCCCTCCTTTCTATAATGATCCCTCCTCTCCACAGTGATCCCTCTTTCCAGTGTTTGTCACTGTCCTCCTCGGGGATGTGACACTGCTCCTGACAGGGTTTCCTGGGTGCCTGGGGACTGCTGGGCTCTGAAGCTTCTCAGTTCTATTGTTTTTTATTTGTTTGTGCTGTTGCCAAAAGGGGATTCCCAACCCAGCAGTGCCATCTCCCTGAACTCCTGAGAGAGCTGAGGAGCTGCCCTGGCTCTGGGGGCTGGGTGGCTCCTGCCTGCAGGAACACTTAAAGCATCAGTGATTTGGGGAAATTTTTGGTGTATAAGAACAATGATTCCAGAAACCACCAAAATTCAGGATTAGCCACCCCACCACATCCCGTCCTTGCAGTAAAATGAGCTCAGCTCCTCGCCCTTCTCAGCAGTAAGGGTTTAATTCTGTCCTTAAAGTGGCCCAAAGTCTTTCTGATGCATAAAGGACAATTTCAGTTTGGCAGTGACAGGGAGAGGCCTCATTGCTTCACCCCAGCGCCCTTGGAAATGCAGCTGGGACTCCCAAAGGCCACAGATACTTTTCCAGTCCCGGCCCAAGCAAGGATGGCTCCCCATGTGTGAGGAGGAGCTGCAGAGTTCCTTCCTTGCACCCTGGGGTGCTCACTCTGTGGCCATTGGCAGTGGGTCAGTGCCCAAACCGAGCAAGGCTCTGCCATTGGGAGCCCATGAGCTCAACTTTCGGCTTTGAAATGAGAGTTAAATTCATCAGAGGGCTCAGAGGGAACCTTCTGGAAGTTCTGCTCTGTGCCCTGGGCAGCACAAAGCTCCTGCATGAGAAGAGGAGGCCCTGATGGCTCCAGAGGGTCCTTGTCAATGGCTCAGAGTCCTGCTGGACACCAGGGACCAGCGGTGTCCTCAGGGTCAAGTTTGGGGCCAGTGGTACTTAAATATCTTCATTAGTGACAAACAAAGGGATCCAGGGTGACACCAGGCAGTGACACCCCTGGAGGAGGGAGCCATCCAGAGGGACCTGGAGAGCTCCAGAAGTGGCCCTTGGGGATCTCGGGAGCTTTAACAAGGCCAAGTTCAAGCTGGGGCAATCCTTGGGATCAGTCCAGGCTGGGATGAGCAGCTGGAGCAGCCCTGGGGGGGGCTGTGGGTGACACTGGCCAAGGCCCAGCCCTGAACCCCCAGCCCTGGGCAGATCCCAGCATGGGCAGCAGACTGAGGAGGGGATTCTGCCCCTGTGCTCAGGTGAGACCCCACCTGCAGAGCTGCCCCAGCCCTGGGCCCAGCTCAGGCAGGACCTGGAGCTGCTGGAGGAGACCAGAGGAGGCTCCAGGATGATCCCAGGGATGGAGCAGCTCTGCTGGGAGGAAAGGCTGGCAGAGCTGGGAGTGTTCACCTGGAGAGGAGAAGCTTTGGGGTGAGCTCAGTGTGGCCTTGCAGGGCCTGAAGGAGCTGCAGGAAAGATGGGGAGAGACTTTGGGCAGGGGCCTGGAGGGACAGGACACAGGGAATGGCTTCCCACTGCCAGAGGGCAGGGATGGATGGGATTTTGGGCAGGAATTGTTCCCTGGGAGGGTGGGCAGGCCCTGGCACAGGGTGCCCAGAGAAGCTGTGGCTGCCCCTGAATCCCTGGCAGTGCCCAAGGCCAGGTTGGAGCAGCCTGGATGGACAGGCACTGGATGGGCTTTAAGGTCCCTCCAACCCAAACCATTCTGGGATTGTGGCACTGGCAGGACTTGAGCTGGGCTGAATCTGCTCTGAAGCCCTTTGGATTGAGCCATTTTCCAACATGGATCTTGTCCCTGGGGAAGACCTGAGGGTGCAAATGCTCCCCACAAGGCTCAGGCTCCCATCCTGTGCCATCCTCCCAGGGCCCTGTGGCTCCAAAGCCCAGCAGGGCTGGATGTGCCCCTGCCCGGGGGACACCTGGGTGCCCTCAGCTGCTGTGTCCCCACCCAGGGAGGAGCTGTTGCTCCCTTTGGTTCCCGGGAGCCCCCACAGAGACCCTTCCCTCCCACCCAGGACAGCACCAACCCGGTGTTCAGGGGAATGTGGATAGAAAGAACAGGTCCAAGGTCTGTCCCATGCTCAGGTGACATTCAGGAACATTTAGAGACGCCCAGCCTGGGCTCAGGAATGCAAATGATGCTTTATTGACCACATTACATCTCTTTCCAGCCTGTGGGGTGCAGCTGTGTCATCCTGATGAGTGGCTGCAGCAGGGATGGATGGATTGGGAGTTAATCTGTGCCCACCGTCTCTCTTGATCTCTCCTTCATTTCCATTTCTTTTAAAAATGGAAGTTTCATTAAAACAGCAGCACTTTTCTATTAAATGAGTAACGGAGAGGAATGACTTCCTCTGTACCTCAGCAGCAGAGACTCTTTTGAAAATCACTCAAGAGGCAAGGCTCAAATCAGATATTTAATAAGAATCACTTGGAGATCACTTCTTAAAGCAATTAACAGATGATTAGAGATAAGCGAGATGCAACGAGACCCAGATCTCAGACAGATTTCACCAGGGTCGGGGTGCAGCCCCGGGGTCCCCCTGCAGTCACAAACCATGTTGGGACAGAGCAGCAGAGGAAATTCCCACTTTCCAGCCTGATTTTGCTCCTGCTGACTCTTTCCAGTCGTTTGGAAGCTGCAGCTGGAGCAGGGAGAAGGGGCCAGCACCTCCTGGGGGCTCTGCCCCAGCCCAGGGTCCTGAGCCCAGGGTCCATCTCCTCCTTCCTTGGGCTGAGCCAGGGGCTGCTCTTCCTTCTGGAGCACCGGCAAAGGCAGCTCTGAGCTGGAACATCCCAGAGGATCCCAGAGCTCGGCAGCAGCAGGATCCTCACCCCCGGGGTCCTGTGCCACCCAGCACGGGGGTGGCACCAGCGCCACTGCCAGGGACATGTGGGACAGGCAGGGACTGGAACAGGGCCAGGGACTGGAACAGGGCCCAGCACAGCCAGGATGGAGCCGGGAGCAGCCTCACATCACAGCCAGCCCTGGAGCCCTGGGGCTGGGGCACCTGGCCACACCACTGTGACATGTGACAAAAGCCATCTGCTGCCACCCCGGGCACTGGCAGGGCTGGAGCTGGGCTGAATTACAGCACAGGCAACATCCAGGGGCTGTGTGGTTGCTTATCCTGACCCGGGCAGGCTCTCCCCTCCTACAAAAGCTCAGTTTAATGGTGTTTCACCAGTCGGACCAGAGCTGTGGGGTCTCAGATCCCTCAGGGTTTCCTGGAGTCTCCAGGAAATCGCTTCTCTTAGAAGGCAGCAACAAAGGCAAGGGCAGCTGGCTCATGCATCCACAGACTTGTGGCCATACTGGGTTTGGAAGTGCTCAGATTTATTACACAAGAGATGATGCAACAGCGAAAAAGAGAGCAAAATTCTACATTGACTCTCTACTCTGCAAGTCAGGACAACTAAGAGGTTTTACTTCATTAAGGAAGGCAGGGGAAAATCAGAGGCAGCCCCAGTGGCTGAGGGAGCCTTGGAAAGCCTAAATGAACAATCAGTCCTAGGTGATGCTCGTTGCTGTAGAAGGAACAATGAAATAGATCTGCTTCTGTTCAATAAATTACTAAAACATCAGTTATAAACCTGCTGCATGGCATTGGAAATTCAGCTCGTTAAACATCCAGGGAGCTTCATCCTGATGCAAATGGAAGACAGGCATGAGTGCTCTGCAGCAAAGGACTCTGCACATCCCAGCTCGGGAAACATATTTACACATACATCTCATATATTAATCTATTTTAGTGCACCCTAGCCAGAGGGCAGCCACGAAGAGGATTATTCTGGGAGAAGGACAGGAGATGGGCTGGTTTCTCCTCCCTGCTGACAAAGCCTGTGTCCATCCATGCACAGCAGTGCTGCAGGATCGTGGTTCCCTTTTCCAGGCAGCCACACATCAGGACCCCAGGCAGAGGTCCCCCAGTGGATTTGGTAGCCAGAATTTGGTAGCCAGGATTACTGTGAGCCAAAAATGAATCAGGTGAGATCCTCCAGCAGAGTAAAGGCCTGAAGTGACTTCAGGGCCAAGAGTTTCAGCCAAGCTGCCATTTATTGGTGCCTTGGCCTCCTCCCTGTCCCTCCACAGCTTAGGAGGGGCTGCAGTGACTGTGGGGGGCCTTGGCCAGGCCTGCCCAGGCAGGACAGGGGTGCTCAGGCCTCAGAACATTCCTGCTGTCACCCAGAAGGGCAGGCAGACACCCCCACGGATGGGGATGTCATCCCAGGCATTCTCCATGGAGGGAGGTGCTGGCTTGGCCAAGGGCAGTGAGTGGGTGATGGAGAGGGGGCAAGGGGAGGCCAGGGCGTCTGTTCCACTGCATTTTGTTGGGTAACTTCTGTGATTAGGGTGTGGAAAGATCCCTGGGAACTGCTGGGGTGTGTGTTGCTTCCCCAGACCTCAGGGAAAGGGCTGCTGGATGCAGGGGCAGGAAAAGGAAAAGAGAGCAAGGACCCAGCAAAACACATCTTTCAAACTTGGCTCCTTTGGGGCTTGAGAACCTTTTCCTCTCCCAGACTCCTCAGTTTCCACTCTTGCCAGGCAGATCTGTCCAGGGTTGTGGTGCAAACCTCCCCAGCCCTTTGGGGAGAGCTGGGAGTTGTGGGGGAAAGCAGAAATTCCCTGTCAGCAAAGCTCCCTGGCTGCCCCAGCTCCTGAGAGCCGTTCCAGCAGGGAATGTGGCACCTCCTGGGGTGCTGGCCAGAGGGAACAGCAGTTCTGAGCCAGCTCCCACAGCTGGGATCAGCTGGGGGACACTCAGAGATGGTAAAAATAAAGCCACCAATGCCCATCTCCCCCAGGTCCTCTCCTAGGAACACAAATAAAGCTCTGGTTGATTTTCCATCCTTTCCAAAGGAGTCCAGGCGGGTCAGTCCCCGTCAGCTGTGGCTCAGGTCAGACTGCCCTGACTGACTCAGCCTCTACTTGATGAAGTTTTTAATTGTCCACCTCTGCCCCGAGCAGCTGCGAAGGATCAGGTCAATGCCAGCCATGCCCCTGTTCTCCACCTCCAGGCACCGGCCCGTGCCCTTGTTCAGGATGGCTCCGTTCTGCAGGGAGAGAAGGGAAAACATAGACAAATGAAGACATGAATTGCCTGTGAAGGAAACCAGCATCAGCCCTGGGCACTGCTGGAAGGCGCACTCAGCTGGGTGGGAATGCAATTCAAACAATAAAATAAGTCCCCAAAGAAATGGATCCCCAGATCCAGCCACGGTACCCGGCTGCACCCAAGGGACACCTGGATCTTTAATCCCACAGCTACTGGCAAGTGGGACACTTCCGTAAAAGGAGTATTATTTACACTCTGCTTTGGGACAGAAGTATTTGAATGAATTCCACTCTTCATCCACAAGAAACAAAGGAATTTGGAAGTCATTGGCAGGCCAGACATAACCAGATCCACCCTTCTGCTACCAGAAAGGAAAACCTTGATCAGAAATTGTCCTGAAATGCTGTCCTGATCCCTCTTAACCTCCTCCCTCTGCGCCAGCACCTGGAACTTGCTGTCCATGGCACCTTTTGCCCCATCCCAGCTGCTGTGTCTGGGACCCAGCCAGGCTTTGGGAAGCAGAGGAGCCCCCAGGAGCAGCCCTAGACCCACCTGGATGAAGTTCCAGCGCTTGTGGAGGCTGCTCTTGACCTTGTCACAGTCCAGCAGCTGCGGGAAGCGGCTCTTGCCGGTGTCCACCAGGCAGCGCGTGTCGGGCAGCAGCGTGGTGGTGCCCAGGGCCCCCAGGTGCAGGAAGCCCTCCTTGGTGTACCTGGCCAGCTGGGGACACACAGGGGGCAGCAGGGACACCATCAGCACCTCGGAGCAGCGGCACAGAGTGACAGACACAGAGGGAAGGACAGCGCCACTGAGCCCCGGGAAAATTCTGTGGAAGCAGAGCTGGAAGGAGTAATTCCAACTTTCTCCAGCTTTTTATCCCTGATTGTTTGGGTTTTTTTTTTTCACATGCAGGTGAGGAACAGAGACACAGGAAGGGGTAGGAATAACTCCAAGCCTTAAAGCCCTCCTGGAGCAGACTCCTCCATCCTCCTGGAGCACTGTGGTGACGCCAGAATGATTTTCCCCTTTTCTTTTATGTACCTTTCACACAGTTCTGTGTATCCACAAGTATCAGCATGCAGGATTGTAACCCTTCCCTGAGCCTGGTGCTCAGTGCTCTGGGAGTGCCCTGCAGGCCCAGAGACTGAACAGCCCAGAGCTGCAGAGCCAGGGACACCAAACATTCTGCTGGCTCAGGAAGCCAAGGGCCCCTGGCAGGACAGATTCTGGAAACTCGAGCTGAGCCCAGCCCAGCCCCAGCATTGGGCTCCCTTGTTGGATCTGGGCTGTGTAAGGGCTGTACCTTGTGTGTGTGACTGATGGGTGTGTGCTTTGTGTCACCTGGGGCAGGTGATGCACCCAACAGGATCCTGATTAAACCCCGAGCTAACGACCCCCAGCCCTCTCACCGTGTCTGGCTGCATTTTCCTAACACCAGGAAAAGGCATCAGTGGGATGGGGCCATGGGTGGTTTTCCCTGGATTCGGGCTGGAGCCTGGCTGGTCCTGCTGGCCTCGCTCCTGGTGTGTCCAGTGAGCCAGGCCTGGCTGGGCTGGTGCCTCTGGATTCTGGCACAGCCCCAGGGCTCCAACCAGGGACAGCAGCAGCCAGAAGGGTCAGAACTGGGCCAGGAGCCTTGATCTGCCCCAGGGCACAGCCTCGGGAAGGGCTCAGGATTGCAGCCACCCTGCCCAGAGCTCCCAGGGGCTGCCCAGGGGCTGCAGGGGGGGAGCATCAGGCCAAAGGACTCCTCCATTTCAAGGAATGCCACGAGAATATTTCCCCAAACCCATTTAAATTCTGGAGTGAGGAGAAAGCAACGCCAGTGTCCTGCCTTTTATAGTTCAAGGGAAAGATCTCCCCAGCTGCTTATTTAAATTATGAATCAGGCCATTATCCAGCAGACAAATAAGGAGGATTCAGACCGTTAATTAACTGAGCGTATCTGTGACCCAGATGCCAGGGAAGAGGCAGTAAAGCCCACTGGGAGTTTGGGTTATCTGGGCTGGAATAATTAAACGCTGGAAATCAAGTTAAAACAATGTAACAGGGTCAGGCTGCAGCTCATAACCCCAGACCCAGCCAGGGTGCACAGCTCCCTGGGATGGGCTTGGCTCTGCTCCCAGGGACTGCTGGAGTCACACCTGGAGTGAGAATGTGCATCCAAGCAGGCCCTGAGCTCCTCACATCTTCCCCAAGTTCCTTTGCCAGCTGCTTACCACAGGGAGGGGTCAGGAGCAGCCCAAACCTTGATCACAGAATCCCAGAATGGTTTGGGTTGGAAAGGATCCTAAAGCCCATCCAGTGCAACCCCAGCCCCTGGGCAGGGACACCTCCCACTGTCCCAGGCTGCTCCCAGCCCCAGTGTCCAGCCTGGCCTTGGGCACTGCCAGGGATCCAGGGGCAGCCACAGCTTCTCTGGGCACCCTGTGCCAGGGAACAATTCCTGCCCAATATCCCATCCATCCCTGCCCTCTGGCAGTGGGGAGCCATTCCCCGTGTCCTGTTTCTCCATCCCTTGTCCCCAGTCCCTCTCCAGCTCTCCTGGAGCCCTTTCAGCCCCTTTCAGTCTCTGTGGAGCCTTCCCATGTCCAGGGGAGCACCTCCAGCTCTCTCAGCCTTTCCCCTCAGCAGAGCTGTTCCAGGCCCTCATTCCTCTTTTATTATTTTGCTCCTCTCCAGAATGAGCCAGGGGTCCGAACCCAGCCTGGGACAGGACAATAAACAAGGGAAAGACCAAGAGGAAGGACCAGAGGAAAACAGTTTTAAACTATTCCCAAGCCAAGCACTCCGAAGTGGCTCAAATTAATGAGGTCTTTAACCCCTTCATCAGTTGAAGTGGCCCAAAGCCACATCCCCAGGCAGAGGCACTGAGTGACAGCCCCAGTCCCTGGGACATCCTTCCATGACACCTCATGCAGGAAACTGGCCACATTCCCACCTTCAGGTGTCCCAGGGGGGAATCACTGGGCTTGGAAAATCCCTCCAGGATCATCGACTCCAACCTGTGCCCAATCCCTGCCTTGTTCCCAGCCCAGGGCACTGAGTGCCACCTCCAGCCATTCCTTGGACACCTCCAGGGATGGGGACTCCAAACCTCCCTGGACAGCCCCTGCTGGGCCTCCCTGGGCCTGAGCACCCTTTCCATGGGGAAATTCCTGCTGATGTCCCCCCTGAGCCTCCCCTGGCCCAGCCTGAGGCCGTTCCCTCTCCTCCTGTCCCTGTTCCCTGGGAGCAGAGCCCGACCCCCTCTGAGCCCCCTCCTGTCAGGGACTTGTGCAGAGCCACAAGGTCCCCCCTGAGGCTCCTTTGCTCCAGGCTGAGCCCCTTTCCAGCTCCCTCAGCTGCTCCTGGGGCTGATTCCCCTGGCCAAGCTGCTCCTCCAATCCATCTCCTGTGATTGTGATTTCTGGCTGGCTGCATCTCAGGGATGGCAGAAAGTTAATTAGACATCCCAGCACCTGGGAAATAAAAGCCTTGATGACCTTCATTGACTCTATTGGAAAATAATTTCAGGTTGTTTAGCTTCCCTTCTGCTCTGAGCAGACCATCAATTAGCAGCCATCAGTAAAATGTTCAGGATTTGCCTTTTACCACAATTTAATCTGATTAAAGGGTGCTGTTTCGTCACCCCTGCTCCTGCCGTGTCCCCCATGAGCTCAGTATTGATGGCTTTGTCCTCAACTTCTGCTGCTTAAATGGGCAAAACATATTTTATCCTATAATTAAATGAAATGCTCTGCTGGGTGAACATTATCTTAAGTTTTATAGCATTATAGTGCTTTCTATCACCTTAATACATCACCATAGCTGTGTCACTGCAATGAGCTATCGCTGCATTATTAGTGTAATACATCATTACAGCAAGGTGCTTCCATGAGGGATTGCCTCCAAGATGAAGCCATCAAGCAGGAGAAAAATCCATCAGCAGCCTCAATATAATTACAGGATAAAAGGATAATGATGGAATCTCATAATGATTTGACCTGGAAGTGAATAGAAGCAGGGAGAGTGGAAAGCTGAAGGGAAAATAAGAGAAAAAGCCCCAAAGCTTTACTCCTTAAGGGATGAGTGAGTAAAGGCAAGATCTCATCTGTTTTTAGAGCCACCACCCTGAGCTGCACCCAGGCTGAGCTTAAATCCATGGGCAGTCACAGGAGAGAGCAGAAAGTGGGGATGGGACACAAACTGCCCTGCCCTGGGTGGCACAAATCCCTCCTGGCAGATCCCACATTCCCCCCTCTCCCAGAGGGCTGCTCATCCCCAGGGATGGGGTGGGACTGGATTTAGGAAGAGGGAGGGATTCCAGAAAATCCCACCAGCCCTGGAGTGACAGAAAATGGGAACCACAACCCCGCTGTCCTCGTGATGTGACAGGGACCCCACACCTTCCCCTCTCATTCCTGTCAAGGCTGGCAGGGAAATAATTTGGTTGTGAAATCAGGAATGTCTGGCATGTCCAAATGTCTGGGATGGACCCAGGACCAAGGAGAGAAAAGGGTATTTTAGGACATGTTGAGCACAGGCACCACGTGTGTGCTTTGGGATGTGAGCAAACCAAAGGAGCTCAGCAACTCCTTGTGGGGCTTCATACACACACAAATGAATAGAAATTAAATATATACATACATACATACAAACATACATATATGTACATACATATATATATATATATATATATGTAGTTTAGTGTGTATACATATTATATATACATCTAGTTTCCGTTACTTCTAATTCCATTCCCAGCCATAAATTACAACCTGCAACCCATTAATTAAACTTGTAGGGAAAGTCCAATTTCCTTCATAGTGCCACCAAGGCCACTTCAAAGCTTCTGCACTCACTGATAGCTGCTTAAAACAAGCGTTTTCCAGGAGTTTCACTAATTGGATGCATCAGGAAACAAAGGAACTGCCAAGAACCGGCTCTCAGCTGAAGAGGGAAGGGACAGTGTGGGATGGGAAGAGCAGGAAGGATGAAATGGGCAAACTCCAGGCAGCCAGCAAAATCTGACTTCAGAACCTCAGGCAGGGAAAGAAAACATCGTTCAGTTTAATCCCAATAACACAGAAGGAAAAATAAATAACCTGTTCTCAGCCATTCATCCTAGAGCCAGGGTCAGCAGCCAAAGTCAGCCCAATCCAGTTTCTCACACAATAATGCACTTAGAGGCCCAAGTTTCCAGCCACAAAGTGCAAAAGGCATTTGGTGCCATTTCAGAGAAAAATGGGGAGTTTGAGCAGGAGCAGGTTCTGTTCAGCAGGGTTTCCATCAGCCTTTGTTTAAGGCAAGGATATCCCAAAGTGGGATTTTCTCCACCCCACAGCTGTTCCCAGCCCCTCAAGTTCCCAGTTCAGGCTCAGATGAACTCTGGGATCACTCAGACCAGGGTGCCTGTGGAGTGAGAACAGGACTTTTATCCTTTTCCATCCCTTGAACAGTTCATTTTTTTAGCTGAAAACGAATCTCCTGAACCTGCTGAGCCCCACATGCTCCAAAACTTCTGAAGGAGCAAAAGGAGAGCAGGAAAACAAATCCCAGCCAAGTGAAATAGCTCATTACCACAGCACTAATTGTTTTCTTTACCCCATTAGTCTGGGGTTATTCTGCTGGGTGGAAGAGAAAGAATCCCACAATGGCTTGGATTGGAAGGGACCTTAAAGATCATCTGATTCCAACCTTCCCCTATCCCAGGTGCTCCACCTCCCATCCAGCCTGGCCTTGGGAAGGAAATACTCAGACTGTGTCCATGATTATTGGTATTTACCCATGTCTGGAAGACTTTATTTCAAATCACTAATTTCATTTTTTTGTTGTTGTTGTTTGTTTCGAATTGCAAAATATTCAACTTTTCAACATCTTCAGTTGATGAAGATTTAAATTTTTTTTTCCCAAGGCTTTTCCTTGCAGCTGTGGCAGGATTATGGGAACCCTTGAGCAGGGAAAACTCCCTGTGATTCCCATGGTGTTTTTAACTCCAGGAAGCAAAGGCCACAGTCCCAGCCCTGTCCCCGAGGTGCCAGCTGGCTGTGGCAGTGCCACCTCACCTGTGGGCCCCAGCCATGGCACGGGTACAGTATTGCTGTGTGGTTCTCCTGCGGGCCCTGGTCCAGGCACACGTCCTTGGCCTTGTTGTTCCGCAGCTGGCAGAATTGAGGCACAAAAAGGGCAGAGTTATGGCAGAAAAAGGACAAAGTTATGGCAGAAAAAGGAGCAGAGTTATGGCACAAAAGGGGCAGAATTATGGCACAAAAGGGTAAGAATTATGGCACAAAAAAGGCAGAATTGTGGCACAAAAGGGGCAGAGTTATGGCACGAAAGGGGAAGAGTTATGGCATTAAAGGGGCAGAGTTGTGACACATAAATGGCAGAACTATGGCACAAAAAGAAGCAGAATTTGGCACAAAAAAGGCAGAATTATGGCACAAAATGGGCAGAGTTATGGCAGAAAAAGATCAGAATTAAGGCCCTATCTAATTAGAAATAAGCAAGAAACTGATGTGCAGCCCTCTATACTCTCTCTACTACTCACTGCTGTATCACCAGGAATAATCAGGAAAAGAAAACAGACCACAGAACCTTTCTTTAAATCCAGGTTAATGCTGACTTATTTTATTTTATTATGTTATGTTATGTTATGTTATGTTATGTTATGTTATGTTATTTTTTTATTTTAATCCCATTGTAAGGAGCAGTGTCCCTGGACACAGCTGGCTCTGTGTTTGCTCATGGGTGGTGGGGACAGGTTTAGGCTGCCAGAAGCCTGAAATCAGTGCAGAACCCCTCAGATTTCAGTGAAATCTGAAAGTGCTCAACAAGCCAAGGAAAATGGCCCAGCTGGAACAAGGATCCCCTTGGAATCATTACATCTTGTTCCAACTGGGCTTTTTCCTACCCAACCCATTCTGAAATGTCATTATTCTATGAAAATAGAATTTTTGGGGAGGTTTCAGCTTGAAGCCATTCAGTAACTTTGGTAACAAATCTTCCCTAAAATGAATCACCCATCTGGGCTGCCCAGGCTTCAAGGAGCCTTCTCCGAGTGCCACTACTCCATCAATTCCACTGCAGCAAAGAATTTGTTATTACTTCCCATAAACGACTCTTTCTATATTCCCAGAATGGTTTCAAAGCCAGCAGAGATTGAATTAAGTCCCCTTATTTTATCTTGTCCTTAAGCTGTTGTGACAAGGCACTGAATCCTCCAGAGACCTTGTCAGGAATTAGGCTGAGTTTAAGTCAAAGGGTTTTAGAAGATGCTTGTGTATTAAAAATACAAATACAGCTCCTTAATCCATGGAGTCATTGGGAAATATGGAGAATTTCTGTCAAGTCACTAAATGATGTAGTAACATCTTTTACTTTATACAGTCTCCAAGATCAGCAATAAATCCCCAAACTGGATTTTGGAAGAAACTGGGAACAGATTTACACAAATTTAGATAATTACACAGAAAAAGTCAGTTTTGACTCACACTCTTCTCCTCTGAGGCTGTTTCTCATCAGGGACTGTAAATATTAGCAGGCTGAGCTAAGGGACTGAATTACCTCTCCATAAGCAATGGTGTTGTTGTATCTCCTCATTTCTGGATAAACATGGTCCAGGTACCACTGGAAATTTTTACACTTCAGGCTCTTCCTCAAGGCCTTCCTCTCAGAAACATCCCCAATGTCAATCCCTGGATTCTGCAAAACAACAACAGCACAGCACTGAATGGTCACACTTCAAATTAAGGTAAAATGAAAATATTTCCCTGAGCTTTGAGGTCCTCTCCAAGCTGCCTGGGAATTGCCAGTGGCTGAGGAAGTCCAGGAATTCTGGGATGTGTGTCCAGGGCTGAAATCATCAGAGGGAAGATTTGGGTTCAGAGCCATGGCAAGAGGGGGACACCAACTGCTCTGATGGGTTTTGGGGGGCCCCTGGCAATGAACACAGATTGATTCTGGACAGGCTTTGGCCCTGGGGGATCATTTACAAAAGAGGAGCCGAATGGAGAAGAAAAGGTTTGGAGGAAATTTGGGAATGCAGTGAAACAGTGGGGAGTCTTCTCCCTAATTCCTCTGGGTTTGGGTTCGCCTGAGATTTTTACACAAGGTATTTTCACAAGATTTCTCCTCCTGTTTGGGTTCTGAGGCACAGGACTTCCAAGGGAGCTCAGCAGCAAGTGGAGATCAGGATTTAAAAGATGGAAATGCAAACCCTGGCTGGGCATCGAGCACCAAACCCTTCCCTGACCCCACTGAGACACAACCCAGAGGAAGGGAGGGGTGAAAGGTGTAAAATAACTGGGAAAAGAATGAAGAAAAGAGAGAAAAGATGAAGATTCAAACACAGCAGAGGCAGACAGCTGAGAATAAAGGATAAAAATTGCAAAATGGGAAAAGTTGAGGCTGAACCTCAGCAAAACCTCTTGGCAATTGGGGCCCTTCCAGAGTAGAATGGTCTCCTTGGAGACAGGGCAGAACCCCTCTGGTCCTGCAGACAAAGCTGTCCCTGAGGAATGGCCTGCAGGAGCTGGGAGCAGGGCTGGAGAGCTTCCCCCCTTTATCCACCATGGAATTTGGGGAGCTGGGAGCAGCAGGGGAGCCACAGGCAGCCCCTCTCTCCTGCAGGTGCCGGGGTTTCCACTCTGCTCCAGCTCCTGCTCTTGCCTTTGCCAGCAATCATTAAACACAACTGGGAAAGCAATTTTCCATTACAACGCTTGTAATGATCTCCTAATGAATTATTCACTCTGCTTTAGAAGAGACACTGTTTTAATGTGCCACTGGTAGCTGAGAGGTAAAAATAAAGATGATTCAGTGGAGACAGGCAGGATGGGCTGGGATCTGAGTGGGCGAGATGGGCCCAGAGCAGCCAGGCAGCACCTGGAATGGGCAGGGCAGGGCTTTGCCTTGGCATCACAAAATAATCCAGTAAATAAAACACCCCCATCCAACAAGGCTTCCCTCAAATTAAATATTGATTTGATGGGGAAAAGACCTGTGTAAAAATCTCAAATGGATTTTGGGGAACCCAGACCTATTGGGAAGACCCACAGAGAAATCTCAGGTTGATTTTGGGTCTCCCAGGCCTGTTCCCACCCCCAGTGCTGATCCATGGGACACTGCCTTTTCCAAGCTCTCCAGAATGGATTTTAATCCTTTCTGCAATGCCCTAAAGCTGTTCCTGAGCAGGAGGGTGGTGCCTCATCTCTAAACAGGAATCAGCCCAAGGCTCGGGATTTCTGATTGCTGCCCACGAGCATTTGGATCTTGAAGCCTCTTTTTAAGATTCCCAAATTCCCTCAGTCCTGGAGGCAGCTCCACCTCTCCCAGTCCCTGGAGTGGTGCCTGTCACAGCCAGAGCTCCCTGGGACAGCAGCTTTTCTTTCCAGCTCTGTTCCTCTCTTTCCTGGTATTTTTGTACCTCCTGGCCCTGGATTCCCCCCACCCCAGGAGCACAAACTTGCAGTTCCTGGCTGTTCCCTAAGGCAGCACAAAGCTGTGACTGCTTTGCCTCCAAATACCAGCAGCTCGTCCCAGATGTGACCTTTCCTCAGAAAGCTGCAGCAGCAGCTCAGGTTTTTGTGCTTTCCTGTTTCCAGAGGCCGGGAGCAGACACCAGCTCAGGATGCTCCCTCAGCAGCACCCTCAGCTTTGAGCCTTGGCCAAGCAGGAATGTTTTGTGTTCATTTTTAGCACCAAGGGGTGGCTGGAAATAACTTTACCCGGGGGGGCTGGACACTTGTGGCACCACTTTGACCTCACAGCGGAAGTGGGCAGCCCCCAGGGCTCGTTCACCTGCTCATCCCACCCATGTCCCAGGAGCATCTCTGCTCCTGATGCCCAGCTCCCTGCTCCTTCCCAGGCAGTGCCAGGGGCAGAGGGGGATGGATCCTGCCAGGGCTGCTCCAGGCAGCCTTTGGAGCCAGAAACCAGGAGAGTCCCTTGGCTTCCAAGGTCAGACACAACCTGCAGGGAGGGCAGAGCCCCACAGCAGCCTTGGACCTGCAGGAATTCCTCCCGAGACTGTGGAGCTTTCCCAGAAGTGCAGGGAGTGATCCCTGTGCAGGATGTGTCCCTGGACATGCTGGTGGCACCCCATGGTTCTCCAAAGATTCACCAAGATGTGACATGGCAGGATTTACACCAAAATCAATGTGTCAGATCCAAGAAAACATGACCATTTCTGGGCAGAAAGCAAAGGAAACACCAAAGCTCCGTAGGGAGAAGGTTTAAGGGGAAGGGGATCCCTTTCTGTGAGCCACCAACTTTCAATCCTTTACCTTTAAACTTTCCAGCACTGGGAAAACAAACAGCCCCAGCCCTGGGCCACACATCCCCAGGGAGCTCTGGGAACGATCAGTGTCCATGGGCTGGGAACCCGAGCTGGGCTGGGTGTGACACACAATAAACCTGGGGCACTGAGGATGCTGCCATCGATCATCCCCCAAATGAGCCTGCAGCCAGACTCCATCTGAGAGCAGTACAGGACATCCCCTCACGCTGGGTGAACACTCAGGGGGAGATAAACGCCCCAGCCCAGGTTTGATCCTTACAATGAAAGGCTGTGGGAACAGCAGGAATCCCTCCAAAACCTGCAGCTCAAAGCCGAGGGAGCCCTGCTGGGGCTGAGCCCGGGGTTAAGGCTGTGCTTAGGGACACTCAGGGCTCCATAATTCAGGTTTAAGCAGCAGTGGCAGAGGCCAGGCCGTACCTCCAGGGGCAGGTTCCAGGCGATGTACACGTGCCACTTGTAGTCGTCCATCCAGACCTCGGCCACGCGCAGCGCGTTGCGCTTGGTGTAGAAGCCGATGTTGTTGTTGTAGGGCTTCTTCTTGCGCTCGATGTGGGCCACCCTGGAGCAGGGCAGCACCTCCATGCTGCCCCCACACAGCCACACCTGCAACACAGCCACAGCTCCTCAGCACGGGCAGGACCCGCGGGGCAGCCACAGAAACCAGGGTGTGGGTACCCAAACGGGCACGGCCGTCCCACGGGCAGGGCTGGCCTCTGTCCTACACCCAGACACACAAGGACATCTGTAGGGTTGGAACTTTGTGTCCCTTCCAAGCCAATCCACTCTTGGAATAAGCCGTGCCCAAAGCTTTAGAGGGACCAGTCTAGTCCTCACCTGAGGAAGGATCTGGTGCCGCATTTTCCCCTAAATAAAAAGCGTTATTGACCGGAACAGTTAAAACAATTCCAAGATCCCCTCCTGCAGAAGGGATGAGTCAGTGAAACATATGGCAGGGACAGATTTCTCCCACTTGAAAACATTTGTTCATTATTGCTCTTTCACGTGCTGCTTCAAATTCCCTTAAATCACGGCTTACAAGTTAATAAAATCTTGAGAGATCCTCTTTTTATCTCCCACACAGGGGATTTGCAGGAAGACTTGCCATACCTGGCTTCTTCTCTGCCTGTTTGTCAGCAGCAAGGAGTTATTTGCCTTCCAGACAGGGCTCCAGGCCCTGGGCAATGATTCCCAACCCATATTCCAAGCAGGCCTGGAGCAGGCTGCTCTGCACGACCGTTTTGCACAGTTATTGTAACCCCCAGCGTTTCTGGGATCCCTTCCAGCCTCACCACCTTCCCTCCCATCTGTGGGCCCTGATTTTTCATGGGCGCTGCTCGATTCCCTCTTCCAGCAGCACCAGGAGCCTCCAGCCTGGGTCAGTGCCTGGTGTCACCTGCCCAGGTGGCAGCAGGGAGGGTGGCACAGCGAGGGGACACCTTCCCTCGGGACACCCCTTGTGCTCCTTGTGCTGCTCCCACCTGGATTGCTGCAGAACAGGAGCCCCCATCAAAACCTGAGCCCTGCTGTATCAGCTGCTGCAAAACATTGTGCTCCTGCTCTATCATTTGACCCTTCAGAACACTTTAAAGAGAATTTCACAGCCCAGGGTGGATTCAGAGCTGCTCTCAGAGAGAGGAACCTGCCTGTCCCTCCCATCCTCCTCCCACCCCAGCCAAGTCAACAATGCCCACTCAGGCAAAGCAAATCAGAGCTGAACTAGGCAACCCCAAAGGAAAAAAAATATATTCTTTAAGCAATATTCCTAAGGCAGAAACTGCCTATGTTTCTTGCCTGCTCAACTCTTTAATTTCTCAGCATCTTGCTGAGATAGGGGAATGAGCTCTGCCCTTGGGTGCTCCCATTTCTGCTGGGCTCAACCACCACACTGAATAAATCTTCCAGTCCAGAGTGATCCCCACATCTCCTGGTTTGGTAGTTTTGGGTATTTGTTGGGTTTGTCCTGAGTTTAAATTAGTTATTTTAAAACTAGTAAAACCATAATTAATGTGATTTTCCAGCAGCCCGCCCTGAGTCACACCATTGCACTGCTGTCCTTCTGTGCTTCAGTTCAGTAATTCACTTCAGCTTCCTTAAATTTCAGGAATATCTGTACAAAGCCCCTGGAAATCCCCACTCTTGAATAACCTGGGGGACGCAGAGGGCTGGGCATTGCCTGGGTGCACATCCACAGCCTGGCCCAGAGAGATAAATACAAACTTAATTCAGGAATTATCCAAGGAAAGACCATACATCTACCTCTAAATCAGAGCCTGAACTGTCATTATAAATTTTAAAATCCCCATTTTTATAAGGTATTTATAAATATTTCTGCTGGGAGCAATGGGAACAAAGAGAGCCATGACCCAGGAATGGCCAAGTCACACCAGAATCTCTGTCCCAGGAAGGTGTTGTTTGTTCCCATGTGGCCCCACAAGGACTTTCTGCCCCTCCTGCACCCAAAGGGCAGGAGAAGAGGTGCACAGGGAGCTGCAGCCCAGCTGAACCCCCATGGCTGTGGAGCTGTGCCTGCCCCACCAGCTGAGTGAGGCCTCAGCCCTGCACTGACCACGGCTCAAGGGCTCAGAATTCCCTCTCCTGCTGCCACAGGACACAGCCAGAGAGCCAGGTGGGTCCCAATCCTGCCAGCACGAGGGGAGGCTCCAGCCCTGATGTCCCAACCCCGATGTGGCACTCAGCCCTGAGGGCAGGAGGGTCTCTGGGAACCTTCTGTGTCCCAGCTGAGCAGCCACTGACCACAAAGCCCTTTAACACACTGAGCACCTTCCACCAAGGAATCCTATTGCATTTCTCATGGAATTACAGAATTATTTGGGTTGGAAGGGACAGTGAAGTTCATCCTGTTCCATCCCCTGCCATGGCAGGGACACCTCCCACTGTCCCAGGCTGCTCCAAGCCCCAATGTCCAGCCTGGCCTTGGGCACTGCCAGGGATCCAGGGGCAGCCACAGCTTCTCTGGGCACCCTGTGCCAGGGCCTGCCCACCCTCCCAGGGAACAATTCCTGCCCAAAATCCCATCCATCCCTGCCCTCTGGCAGTGGGAAGCCATTCCCTGTGTCCTGTCCCTCTCACACAAAGCCATGCTCAGAGGCTCAGGGTGCAGTAACTCAGCAGGTTAAATATGATGAGCAAGTCTCCAGTTTTCCCTGTTTTCTGCCATTCCCACACAATTAAATTGCCACTCACTCACCCGTGAAGTGATACAGAACTAAAAATAGGCCCATTCCCCTCAGAAAATGAGGGTGACTCAATAACAACTCCATCAATCCACACACAAGAGGAATCAAACCCATGGGAAGTGCTGGGATTTATAAATAACCAGTTCACACCAAACTCCAGTGAAGGAATCCCAAAGAAACCAACAGAAAACAAATCCATCACCCAGACATCTTTGATGTGTTCTGCAGAAAACTGCTGGGGAATACACTTGTCACTCTCTTCCAAGGAAAATGTCCCTGTCCTAAGGATTCAGCACAGAAAAGCTGTGGCTTGTCACAAGGAGGGAAATGTCCAAGTACAGCTGACACTGCACTGCTAAATCTCCTTCCAGGAGCTTGGGCACAGAGAGGGAGGCTCAGGGGGACCTTCTCGTTCTCTGCCTGAAAGGGATTTCCAGACAGGTGGGGGTCAGTCTCTTCTCCCAGGTGACAAGTGACAGGGCACGAAGGAAGGGCTTCCACTTGTGCCAGAGAGCCTTAGGGTGGCTCTCTGGAACATTTCTTCCCTAAAGGGCTGTCAGTCACTGGCTGCCCAGGGCAGAGCTGGAGTCCCCATCCCTCAAGTCCCAGTCCTTGAGTATGTTCAGGAACCACAGTGGATGTGACACTTGGGGGCTTCGTGGTGGCCTTGGCAGTGCAGGGGACTGGTTGGACTCTCCAAATCCCTGATTCCCTGTGGGAGGCAAACCTTGGTTATCCCGAGGTCTGGCTGTGCCCAGGGATGGGATGGCCCAGCTGTGGCTCCCAACCACCCCTGGGAAGGACAAAGGGGCTGTGGGGGTGTGGGAGCGTTTGTGACACACGTGGGGTCAGAGATGGCCGAGGGCCAGCCCTGCTGGGACAGGGCTCACAGTGACACTGAGGGACAGGGCTCAGCAGTGACAATGAGGGACAGGGCTCAGCAGTGACACCGTGGGACAGGGCTTAGCAGTGACACTGTGGGACAGGGCTCCAGTGACACTGTGGCACAGGGCTCACAGTGACACTGTGGGACAGGGCTCAGGGCTCACAGTGACACTGAGGGACAGGGCTCACGGTGACACTGTGGGACAGGGCTCAGGGCTCACAGTGACACTGAGGGACAGGGCTCAGGGCTCACAGTGGCACTGAGGGACATGGCTCAGCAGTGACACTGTGGGACAGGGCTCAGGGCTCACAGTGACACTCAGGGACAAGGCTCAGGGCTCACAGTGGCACTGTGGGCCAGCAGAGCCCCAGGGGTGGCCCAGGTGCCCCTGGGCACGGGGAGCTCCCGGCAGCAGCAGCAGCAGCTCCAGTGCCAGCACAGCCAGGGCTCCCTGCAAGGGGAAAGTTCCTTTTCCAGCGCTCTGGCAGAGCTGGGGGTGCTCACCTGGAGAGGAGAAACTCCAGGGAGAGCTCAGAGTCCCTTGCAGGGCCTAAAGGGGATCCAGGAGAGCTGGAGAGGGACTGGGGACAGGAATGGGAGGGACAGGACACAGGGAATGGCTCCCACTGCCAGAGGGCAGGGATGGATGGGAGATTGGGCAGGAATTGTTCCCTGAAAGGGTGGGCAGGCCCTGGCACAGGGTGCCCAGAGCACACTGGGGACAGTGGCCTCCCTGGGTCCTGGCTGTGACACCCATGACGAGCACTGACAGCTCCCATGAAACCCTGCCTTTATTTGCTCAGAGCTTGGCCAGATTTGAACTGTTCAGGCTGAAATCCATCCTGGCCCAGCTGGAGCTCTGCACTTAATGCAAAGAGACAACATCTAATGGTGTCAGGACGTGTCTGCAAGGGAAACTTTGAATCTCTCAATGCATTGTGACAGAAGGAAATGGGGGAAAAACCCTTCTCTAACTTTCATTCCACCCACTAAAGGCTTTTCAGCTGAGAACTTCATTTCTAAGGTAATTAGCAACCCCCTGCCTTAATTAGCCATAGATTTCCCATTTAACAGCTTTGCCTTATCTTTGCTCCCCTCCCTGCTTTGAAAAGTAACTTCCAAAGTTAAGGGGAAAACACAATTACTGGGGACATCTGAAATAATTCAGAATGTACCAGAACAAAGAGATAAGTAATCAAACTGAGAAACAGCAGAAAAGGCAAAGAAAGAATCATTTCTCCTGTAAAGTTCTGAGAGATTTTATCTCTCCAAGTGACTGCTTTTGTGGGAACAAAGCACATTCCCAGCCCCACTGCCAGCACCCCCATCCTCCCTGCTCCCACCAGGGCTGTGCCTCATCCCAGGTCCCTACAGGACCCCAGGGGAGGTCCCCAAGCTGGTGCTGCCAGCAATGGGATGGAGAAGTTGCTCCCCCAAAGCTCTGTGCTCCCTCCAGGACCTTTATTTCCCATTTCCCTGGCACAGGGCTTGTGGAGTGCAGCAGGGGGACACCCCTGTCCCAGCCTGCTCAGCCCCAGTTCTGGGGGATAAACTCCTTCCCAGCAGCAGCTGGTGGCCCTTTATGGGTGACAGTCCCATTCCATACCCATCACCCAGCAGGCTGGCTGATATTTGATGTTTTTCATGGATGTATTTTATATGGAGATGGGTGTTGGATCCTAAATCACCACTGGAGTGCTCCTGCAGGCTCTGGGAGTGCCACTGTCCCCTGCCACCACCCCAGCAGGAACTTCAGCAGTGCAGTCACATGAAGGGGAGCTGAGAACCCCCCCCACAGAGGGGACCAAAGGGAGGGAAATCATCTCCCTTTGGGAACTCTGGAATTCCTGATCTCTGCAGGTGGACACGAGCGCTCTGGGAGGAGGAAAATCTGGATTTTCACAGATCACATCAGGCCTGAGGGTGTGGGATTGGCCCAAAGCAGTGACTGTGCCACCTCTGAGGCCCAACAAGGTCATACCCAGCCCCACATCCAGAGCCAGGGCATGGAGAAGGAACAAAAACCCTCTGGCTCAGCCCTGGCAGAGACAGCAGCCCTGGATGGACCCGCCCAAACATCCTGCTGGAAATCCCTTCAACTCCATCCTGAACAACTGAGGAATTGTCCTGGGGACCTGCAGGGAGAAGGGAAGGAGACTCCATGTCCTGCAGCTGGAACAGAAGGAATTTCACTGCTGCATCTCTAGATTTCCTTCCTCTGCCCTGAGGCCACAGAAAACCTTTCTGGGAGCAGCAGAAGCAGCCAGATCAGGCCCAGTATCCATGAGCCATCTCCCTAAAACGGGATTTTTAAATGGACCTGCCCATCTCAGCCCACATCCACCCCAGCAGAGAATGCAAGTGGGAGCAGAGGGTTATAATACATTTGGAAAACTTGATTATTTTTCTTCTCTGGCTCTCCTTTTCCCCTGTTTTATCCTCATGGATGACAACACTCTGGACAGGTTCCTGTCTATCTTGTGCCAGACCAAAACCAGAAATGTCCAAATTGTCCAGTGTCCAAATGTCCAGGCTTTCCTAAATTAATTTCTTTTGTAATGGCAACTAAAAATGCCAGAGGAGAGTGGAATCAGGTGCACTCCACAACCCCTCACTGCAGCAGAAATGGACAATAACCACTTTTCATCCTCAAACATGAACAGCTTAACATCTGACATATTTAGAGGTCAGAATGCAGCAGGATTCCCATCCATGCATTCCCACACACTGCAATGGGGTTTGCTCAGACTGGAGGCTTTTCCAGTGAAAAAATTGTGTTGTGCTTCAACAAATGTAACCCAAGCTGCCCTAAACAGCCCCCATCAGTCCTGGCTGCACGAGGGACTGATCTGACATTACCACCTGGCCAGACCCATCAAAAGGGGCTTGCTGGGAAGCTGCATTTCAAGGACTCGGATCCCAAAGCACAGCATGGGGAGGATCCTCTGGATTGACAAATGTCCACACCCCCCTGGCTTGGGAAAACTGCTGGAAAGCAGCATTTCACTTCCCAGTGCATCAGGAGTGAGACCTGAACTGCCACATGAAACTGCAGCACCCATGGCCACTGCAACTTCCTCATTTTAGTGCTCCCAGAAGTTATTTCTTTAAAAAAAAGAGGGGCAGAGTACTTTAAAATCCCACCTTGGAGAGATGGGCTCCCAGCTGAACTCCCAGGCTGTGCTGGAGCCCAGATCTGCCTCCTGAGCCCCCATCTGGGGCTGAGAGCACATCCCTGCAGAGAGGCTTGGAACTATCGTGGAGCAAATCTGGGTCTCTCCTAATGAGTTTAGAGCTGAAATTCCTCAGTGCTCCTGATGTTATCTGCTCAGCCTTGGCAGCGTGACAAGGACCTGATTATGTTGTAATAGCATAATGCAAAGATTATTACAGACTCATAAAAGACAAGTGCCTCAAAAGCAGCATCCACAATACCTGGAGGCCCTGCAGAAGGAGCTGAACACGCTGGGCTTTGTGCACTCCCAGCACAGAAATTACCTCCAGGATCTGACCCTGATCTGCTTGGAGGTTGCTCTTTTTTTATTATTTTATTGCCAGTAACGTACCAAAAGCATCTTGATCTCATTTTCCTATTACCATTTCTGTCAGGGCTGTAAAAATAAACCAGCATAAATAGCTCCCCAGGATTCTGATCTATTTTTCACGCACAAAAAAGCCTTTGGAGGAGCTGATCCACAGGCAGCTCTGCAGCCTAACAGGATCCCTTGTGGGGAGTGGCAGGAGGAGCAGGAAAGGTGCCAGGGAGCTCTGGAACCAGGAGAGGGGTCCTGAAAGAGAATCCTTGGTGCAGAGAGAGGCAGCAGAGGGATGGAGCAGCTCCTGAGCTGTGCCAGCCTCGGTGCTTCCAGCACGTCCCCGCACATGCCCCGTGCTCTGGGATCTGCAGACACAGAGATTCCCTCCATTCCTGCTGGGAAGGGGCTGCAGGGAGCCAGGCTCCCCCAGGTTGCTCCTGCAGGATCCAGTGACCGGGACTGTGCCCGTCCCGCTGGAAACTGCCCGAGGAATTCGGCACAGGAACGGGCAGAGGGAGGGACCTCGGCGGGGTCTGGGAGATGGGGAATGAGCAGGGACACACGGGAACCCAGGGACACACACGGGACAGGGACACATGGGGACACCTGGGGACACACAGGGACACACAGGGACACACGGGGACACAGGGACACACAGGGACACACAGGGACAGAGGGACACATGGGAACACAGGGACACACAGGGACACCTGGGGACACACGGGGACAAACGGG
>JAHLSL010000264.1:1009564-1023178 GCA_025920805.1 Petroica traversi
TGGATACACAGGGACACTCAGAGACACACAGGGACACACAGGGACACACAGGGATACACAGGGACACATAGGGACACATACAAGGTATTTTACTCCTTGTCAGTGCTCAAAGCCACACTGATGATGTTTCCTAAGCTTGTCCCACTCCTGCCATGGCAGAGACACCTCCCACTGTCCCAGGCTGCTCCCAGCCCCAATGTCCAGCCTGGCCTTGGGCACTGCCAGGGATCCAGGGGCAGCCACAGCTTCTCTGGGCACCCTGTGCCAGGGCCTGCCCACCCTCCCAGGGAACAATTCCTGCCCAATATCCCATCCATTCCTGCCCAATATCCCATCCATCCCTGCCCTCTGGCAGTGGGAAGCCATTCCCTGTGTCCTGTCCCTCCATCCCTTGTCCCCAGTCCCTCTCCAGCTCTCCTGGAGCCCTTCATGCCCTGGAAGGCTTCAACAAGGTCACCCCAAAGCTCCTCCTCTCCAGGTGAGCACCCCCAGCTCTCCCAGCCTTCCCTCCCAGCAGAGCTGCTCCATCCCTGTGCTGATCCTGACCTCCACCAGCAGCTCCAGGTCCTTGCTGTGACAGACCCTGGAGCTGGGCACTCTGAACCCACTGCTGCATCTCAGCTGGTTGGGGGTCAGACAGGGGGGAATGCCCAGAGCTGATGTCCAGGAGAGTCCGAGGGAGCCAGCACTCTGTGTCCTGCCAAGCCCCAGGGACCCTGCACTGCCACCAAGTGTCCCTGCAGTGATGCCCAGGCAGGGCCAGCGGGATTTGGGAGCCCTCATTAGAGCGGGGCACCAGGATGTGCCCATTTCCCCAGGACAGATCCCTGTCCCCAGGCTGTTCCTGCCACTGCCCCAGTGCAGGATGGAAATGCCCAGCCCAGCTCCAAACCAGAGCTCTGCCACAGCCCTGCCCCTCTCTCACCATCTGCTCATCTTCCCTGGCAGAGCTAAAACCCCCTCTCCAGGGGAGCCATCCCACCCTTGGAAATAATGAGCACTTTGAAGCAGGAAAGTTTGGAGTATGGAAGCTGAAATCCTGAGCAATCTCTGCACATCTGAAAGTCTTGTCACCAACCTCCCTGGTAAGTGATTGTCCCAGAGCTCTGGAAAAGGGTGTGAAATCCCTGTAAATCCCAGGTAAAGCCCTGTGCAGAGGCTCTCTCAGGTCAGTGACCTCCTGGTGTCACCAGCAGCTCCTTCAAGCCTGGCCAACTTCAGAAACATCTCCCACCAGGACAGAGCAGCCCCTGAGATGGAGTTCTGATGGGACATTTGGAAGCCCTGAGTTTGGGGGCAGCACTCAGGGTGACGACAGCTGATCTGTCCATGGAACACTCCAAGACCACCTGGGCTCTCTCTTTCATCTTCAGATGTTCCCAGAGGGAGTGGCCAGGCCTGTGCTCACTGTGAGATGTTGGTTTAACAAAGCCCACAGCATTTCCTTGGTGCAGGCAAACCCTGGGTGAGTGGCCACTGATTCCTGAACCCTTGAACTTCTCACAGCAGCCAGAAATGAAACCTTTCCACCAGCACGGCCAGGGAACAGCCAAGAGACAGATTTGGAAGGGCTGGAAGCAAAAATGTATCTTATTCAAAATTATTTTTTTCCTCCTGTTCTGCACAGAGCTGATTAAAACCAGAGCTGAGTCCCATTTTGATTATTAACAGTATTAACACTCAGTCTAGTCTGGATCTTGTTTGGATGTTAATTCCTGCCCTCCCTGTGCCCAGCAGCTCCACTCCCAGGGTCTTGTCTCCCTGAGCAAAGCCCCAGCCCAGGCAGGCAGAACACACTGGCAACTGCAGTTTGGGATAACCCAACCCCAGGGACAGGAGCACCTTCAGCCCCAGCTCCTTGAGAAGCTCTGAGGTGACAGCAGAGCCACCCATGCACAGCCCCAGCCACCTCTGCCACCCCCAGCTGGTCCCAGTCCCACTCGTGTCCCCACACACGGAAGGGTTCACTGAGCTGACCCTGGCACAGCTCCTCCAGCACTGGAGCTTTCCCAGCTCTGAGCTGACCCCAGACCTCCCTTCCAGCCTGAATCATCCCACAAATCCTGTGCAGAGCTGCCTGACACGGGTGTGGGAGTCCCAGCTGGCTCTGGGGATGGAAGGTGTGAATTCCTCCCCTGAGCATCCTGAAAGTTCTCTCTGTGCTGTTTAACTTTGTCCCCTCCTTTCACAGCCCTGGGGCCTGACTGGCAGAGTCAGGAGGACAGAGCTGTCACAGCTCAGGGATGGCCCCAGCTGGGGCCTGCTCAGGATATGGAATAGCAGGAATTTTTCTTTTAGGGACATTTTAAACCTCACTGTCGACTGCAGGTTTTCCAGCTGTTCCAATCTCCACATCCTGTGAATTATCCCAGTCGAGCAGATCCCTTCAGAAACTTCTCCAGGTTAGGTCACTGTGCACCACTGAAGAGCTCTCTTCAATCTGCCTCTTCCCAGACACTGTAAAATGACTCCTGGGCACCAGAGTGAAAACCTGGCCTGAGTTTTCCAGGTTCCTCGGAGCATGGAGGAGATGGGATCATCCACCGTGTGATGCTGAGATGGACCAGGAGCCAAATTCCTTTTGGTCACGCAGCAAACAGCACACAAGGACCTGAGCTGGTCTCAAAGAACAAAAGCTGGTGACAAGCTGGAGGCTTTTAAAGCTCAACCTCTGCTTTTACTGATCAAAGACTCCCAATAAAGTTCTACCAGAGGAGCTGAATCAGGAGAGCTGAGCAGCACGGGCACACTGCCAAGTGTGGAGGGATAAACCTTAAGGAATCCTGACAGGCAATAAAAGCCCTGTTTTCCTGAGCAGTCAGATCCCTGGAGCGAGTTAAGCTGTGCTGGATATTGGTGCAAACACTCATTTCTGCACGAGCTGCATCCCCAGCCTCTGGATCAAAGCAAACCCAACCACCTCTGCAGGGGTCATGGCCTCGGCTCATTGATTTATTTACAAAGTTTAGGACCTGATATTTTTTAGTTTGTGTGAAACGTGCAGAACAGAGATTGTGGGAAAACCTGACAGGAAAACTTTCCTGCATTTATCTGACAGGATTCTGTTTACTCCTTGGATACTGCTGGGCTTTCCCTCATTCTGTTCTGTATGAAAGTCTCTCTAAATATCAAATAAATGTTAAGAATTTCAGTTTTAAGTCCACAACTTTGCAGTTGTTATTTAAGGTCATCCAACATCCATTTGTTTCTATTTCTGAAACACAACCCTTTTTAAAAATCACTAATTAATGTATCCCTCAATAAATAAATTATAAATTAATTAAAATTAAATATAAATAAATATAAATAATAAATAAATATCCATCTGCAGAATAACAATGCCCTGACACCCTGGAAAGGCCCTGCCAGTCTGGTGAGCAGCACTAAACCTCACCCAGCACTGGGTAATTTCAAGATTGCATTTTAATAACAGCAGCCCAGTCCTTATCTGTTCCCTGCCTCCTCTTGTCCTTGATCTCCCAATTAGGGATAAGAGCAGTGGAAGTGATCCAGCCACCCAGTGCAGTCAGATTTTACCCAAATTGCTGTTAAAGGGCCATAAAAGAGCTCCTGTGGAATTCTTTTTCCCAAGGGAGCCAGTTGATAAAAACCATGACTGTTTCCATTTATTTCTCTGTGTACACTCACAGGAGCTCACACACTCAGAGATTTGATTCTAACAGGAGGAATCCATTGCCATTCCCTGGGAAAGAGCCTCAAAACCCACCAAGAAGGAGGAAGATGGTTGTTCTCCAGTCAGACATTTCCAGGAGGATCATTTTCTCAGCCTATCACACATCCAGCCGTGGACTCAGTGTCCCGGGGAAAGCCATTCCTCCAGCCCTTCCCCTTCCTGCAGCTCCAGGACTGGGGAGGGCTGAGGAGCAGGCAGGGAAGGAGTCAGGCTCCTGAGGAGAACTGCCCTCCCTTTCCTCAATTAGAGCCAGAGAGCAGAGAGTCCAGGGAAAAGCATGGATTTCTTATCATGGATTCCTCACCCAGGAAATTCAAGGCAGGTTGGACAGGGCTTGGAGCAACCTGGGATAGTGGAAGGTGTCCCTGCCTATGGTGGGGGTGGACCGAGGTGGTTTTTAAGGTCCCTTCCCACCCAAACCAGTCTGGGATTCTCCCCCATGAGCAGCTGCCCGTGCCCAGGCAGCTCCTGGAGAGCAGCTGAGATGTGGGCACTGAGCTGCCCTGGGAGGAGGAGGAGGGAAAGATTCCAGAGGAAGAAAAAATGGGGGAAATGGACAAGCAGGAGCCCATGGGGTGAAGGTGGAGTTGTACAGCAACCCTGGTACAGCATCCCTGGTACAGCATCCCTGGTACAAACCCAGCAGGGCCCTGCTGCTCCTCCAGGGCTCCTGGCAGCCCCAGCAAGGGGACACGGCACAGCCTTGCCAGGGACAACAGCCTGGAGTGACTGTCCTGCCCCGTGGGGACAGAGTGGCTTTGCCAGCAGATGTGATGTGCCCAGAAAGCCACGAGTGTAAAGCTCTCTGTGATGTTCCTCCCACCTGGCCAAGTTCCTGGTGCAAAGCTTTTTAGAGATTTATCCATGTGAGGCCCATGGAGGGGACATTCCTGTTTGGACTAATAATTTGGAAGTCACCTGGGACCCCACGGGGATGGGCAAGGCTGGATGGGGCTCTCTGATGGGCACCAATGAAGGACAAGATCAAGGCCCAGAAGAGCCTCCTGCCCCGAGGGGATGGGTGGGTGCTCTGCACACCCCTGGTCTGGTCCACCTCTGCAGCAGGAGAAGGGCTGTGGGAAAAGCCACTGGAGAAAGGACAAGGGCAGGGGGCTGAAGGACATCCCCACACCAGCAAACAGGGCCAGACTGTGCCCATTTTGGTCTGAGAGGCTGGAAAAGGTGGGAGCTCCTGATGTTCCTGTCACCAGTTTCATTCATTCTGCCACGTTTGCCTTCTTGGATATGGAAATCATTCCAACAGAAATGGCTTGGAATTCCCCAGTGAATAATGAAACGAAAAATGAAGCACCAGGTCCTTCCACACAGGAGGACGGTGCTCACCCATCCCCTTCCAAATTCTGCCTCATCTCAGGGAGAATTTCCTCTTGCTCTGATCTCCCCTCAAGCTTTGCTCCTGTCTCTCCCAAGTCATTCACATGTCTTGAGCCGACTTTCATTAAACTGAGATTAAAAGGACTTTCTCCACAGATGAAATCATAAAATGGAAAATGTCTCATTTCAGCTTTTTCCTCCAAATCCGAGCCTTGCCATTCGAGGGCACCCAGCATATTCCCTGCTGAAGCAGCTCCTTCTATTTGATTCCTTTCAAACACAACAGGGGCTCCAAAGAGCAGAGCAGTGGCACAGGACACATCCTCAGCATGGATTTACAGCCACGAGTGCTCAGAGCCCAGGGAGGAGCTGGGCCAGGGCAGGATCAGGCTGGATTTTGGGAAAGGTTCTTCCCCAGAGGGTGCTGGGCACTGCCCAGGCTCCCCAGGGAATGGGCACGGCCCCGAGGCTGCCAGAGCTCCAGGAGCTCCCAGGGATGCCCAGGGTGGGATTTTGGGGTGTCTGGGCAGGGCTGGGTTGGATCAATCCTCCCTGGGGGGTCCCTTCCAGCTCAGAATATTCCAAGATCCTATGATTTGATCTATGAGACTCCACCTCACCCCGAAAACAAAGGACATGAACATCCCTGCTCTGGTCTCCTGACAGGGATTTGCTGTGAATTCAGTCTGCCCATGTCTGAAAAACAGAGATGAGTCAAAAGCATCTGAAAACTTTATCTTGAAAAGTCTGGAATGTGGTGATTCCAGTGAATTCCTGCCAAAAATGAAATGGAGCATTTCAGTAGAATGGATGGAGCCTCATTTAGAGCTCATCAGAATGGAGGGTGTCTCTATTTCTGGGTTTGCATGAAGTTCAAAACTCTCAATAATTGATAATAAAAATGAAATGGAGCAAAATTTCATATTTAGTGCAACCAAACATCCTCATCAACTCTACATTTCTGAACTTCAGTTTTGGAAACTTTTCAGGGATTTTTTCTGAAACGCATTTGCAAACCCAAATAGAAATGATGAGTTTTGGAAAGCAGAACGTAGGAAGTGAACAAGGCAGAGAAAAGGGACAATGAGCAGTGCTGTGTCCTCAGGGCACACCAAAATTATGACTCATTCCTTGCTCATTTGCTTAGATTTCAACACTAATTGTTATTAGTCCCTAATTCATCAGCATCCCTGGGCTTGGCACGAGCGTAAAATGACAAATATAGAAATTTCCTGTGAAAACACAAAATCAGAAGAGATGGAAATAAAGCAGAAAATCAGAAGATCCCACTTTGATTGCTCCCAAGATTTATCCCTAAATTCTGCTGGAGGAAGTGCTCATTGCTGCAGCCTCAGGGGTGGCTTTGGTGCATCCCTCTGCTCCTGCAAAGTCACACAGGAGAAGAACTTCTCCAACTCCACTCACATTTTGCAAGTCATGCTGGCATGTTAAGGCTGTTGGATTTTATTTATTTGATTTTATTTTCCCTCTGAGTCGCCAGGCAGCCTTAAAGACACTGCAGGACTTAAAACAATGAAAAGCCTTCAACCAAATTCCCTTTAAAATGAGACCTGGGCCACTTTCTGGTTCCACTTCAAATTACGCTTTCAAAGTGTGAGCCAAGTCCCTGAAGGAAAATGGAAACACTTCCACGCCTTCCAAAAGCCCTGGGCACGATCCCAGCCCCTGAACCCAGCAGTGCCAATGCCATCAGCAGCCCCCACCAGGGCTGGCACTCCCAGCACAAAATGCTGGCAAAACTTTTAGTCTAATTAAAAAGCTGCATTCAGGTGCAAAAGGAGCTGCTCCTCTGAGGGCCTGGAGCTGGAAACCCCTCTCAGCTCTTCACTGGTTTAACTGGAAGCTGCTCATCGACCTCCCCTGGAAAGGAGCTCTGCCAAGCACAGTTACCCACATCCTGCTGGAGCAGGGATAAATCCTGCCTGGAGCAGGGATAAATCCTGCCTGGAGCTCCCATCTTCCTCACTGCCAGGGACAGCTCAGACAGGGACAGGCTCGGCTTCTCCTGGAATTCTGGGGTGCTCCAATCCTTCTGTTTGAGGGTACAGACTCCTTCCACCACCCAAAGGTTCCCCTGCATTTTTAATGAAGGGTTTCTTGCTGAAAGAACGAGGACAGAGCAGCTGAATTTCTCTTTCCAGCCCAGCTCAGAGCCCACGGAGCTGCTGGAAAAGAAAAGCTCAGGTGTGGTGTCCCCAAAGCTGCCCCAGCCCGGGGAGCAGAGCACAGGTACAACACACACAGCTCCTGTATCAGTGTTCAGTGACAATGGGGCTTTGTGTGTGCTCAGCAGGCATTTAATAACTCACCTTGTTCTCATTCGCTCTGTGCTGTCTGTCATGGTTTGGGTGCTTTTAAATGTCTTCAGAGCTATTTAGAATTACTCATCCTTCTGCAGCATGAAATGAGAATCTGAGCTCCAACTGCTGGGACAGAGCTTGTCACTGATGGGTTTCATCTCCTCTAATTACTGCTGAGACAGATGTCTCCAGCACAGAGCCGTGACTCAGCTTCCCAGGGACCCACACTCCCCGTGCTCCAGAAAAAAACTGGCAGGAGAAACTTCTCCTTGTGCTTTGAACTGCCAGAGGGCAGGTATAGATGGGATATTGGGCAGGAATTGTTCCCTGGGAGGGTGGGCAGGCCCTGGCACAGGGTGCCCAGAGAAGCTGTGGCTGCCCCTGGATCCCTGGCAGTGCCCAAGGCCAGGCTGGACATTGGGGCTGGGAGCAGCCTGGGACAGTGGGAGGTGTCCCTACCATGGCAGGGGTGGGATGGGGTGAGCTTTAAGGCCCTTTAAACCCCAAGCACTCCAGGATTCCATGAGGGAGTTAGGGGGTGATCTGCTGCCTAAACCCCAGCCTTGTCCTGGGCTTTGTGCTGGCCAGGAGCCCAAGTCCAGCCTGGCTCCAGCAAGGTCCCAGCAGAAATCCCATGGAGAAGGCTCAGCCCAGTCAGGGCTGACCCACCAGGCACCAGGAGCTCCATTTCCATGAAAACACAATCTGGAAATTCCTCTTCATCCTCACCAGTCCCAGCTAAGGCACCAGAGCAGAACAGGAGCACAGGCACTGCTCTCCTGGAGCCTGTCCAGTCTGCCCACTGCAGGGATTTACTGGGAGCACTGGGAGGACACACAGAGCTGTCACTGTGGAGGCTGCTCACCAGAGCCACACAACAAGGAACCCTCCACAGTGGCAATCAGCCTCACACCACCCGATTGAACTTCTCCCCAGCTCCATACATGCAGAACAGAGCCAGGACTCCACTCCACCTGCCTTAAAACCAGACTTTGCTGGGTCCCACACGCTGAACAAGCACAGCAATCCTGGGTGCTGCCAATGGCATTGGTGGCAGAGGGACTTGGGCCTAGTCCCAGACCTATAAAATCCCTTAAAATGAACTAATAGCAGCTGTTAAACAAATGTGGGATTCAAAGGCAGGCATTAACTTCTGTATTGTCAGGGGTCACAGCCCACATCATCTGCAATCCACAATTAAGGGGTGTTCAGCTCGCTCCGAAAGGCAGCAACAATTACTCAGGACAATGAAACTGCAGTTGCTGTTTTTCTCAGAAGTGCTTTGCTTTGCCCAAACCCCATTGTTGTATTTCATTTTCACACTGGTAGTGTTTTCCTTTTCTGCATTTTCTAAATGAAAACCAAACCTCAGAGTTTTCACACGCCAAAAAAAGGAAAAGCTGAAAACCACTCTTTTTCTCATTTTCTCTTTGTGCTTTGGAGAGACACTTTGAGGGCAGGGTTTGGTGGGACATTGAGCCGGAATTGTTCCCTGGGAGGGTGGGCAGGCCCTGGCACAGGGTGCCCAGAGAAGCTGTGGCTGCCCCTGGATCCCTGGCAGTGCCCAAGGCCAGGCTGGACATTGGGGCTGGGAACAGCCTGGGACAGTGGGAGGTGTCCCTGCCATGGCACTGGATGGGGTTTAAGGTCCCTCCACCACAAACCTGTCCCTGCACTCGGATCCCTCCCACCTGCCCAGACAGCCCAGCAGTGGGGCCAGACACAGAGAGCTTTCCAGAGAGGTGAAATGGATATTGCAGAGCTCATCCACACATGGAATTTTTTAGGAAGAGCTCAGGTTTGGCATCCCCCACTCCTGATCTCTGGAGACACCCCTGGGAGTGCCTGCTGGAAGCAGCATTTTTTAGGCCTAAGGCAATGCCTATCAAAATCAATACAGAATTCCTACAAACCTCACCAGACATTGAATAAGGACTAAAATATTCAGTCACCAGCAAGAAGCTCAGGCTGTCGTTAAGTCCTTATTAAGCAGAATAAACAGATTAGCCTAAAAAAATATATTAAAAGCTTTTGTCTTTGTGGGCTGGACACATCCAGAGCGAGTGGGGATGTGAGGCCTGGCCTGTGCAGGACCATCCCGGGGAGCAGCAGAGTCAAAGTCCCCAAAAGCAGGGTTTTGCTGGAGCAGGGTTTAAGCCAGGCTCATGTGTTTGCCTGGGCTGTGCACGGGAAAGGCCCCTGGTCCCTGATGGTCTCCCTGCTGTGCAGGGAGGGATGGGCACAGCTGCAGCTGCACCCAGGGGAGCACCCAGCTCCCTCCTGCACTAATTAGGTTAATTAAGACTAAACAGCTAATTTCTGCACAATTCTGTTTCAACAGATGCCACGGCAGAGACTCTGCCTGCCATAAACGCAGGGAACTGAGGTGTGAATGCAGGCCCAGGGCTGTCCTACCCCTGTTGGTACCTGCAGGAGCACCCCCAAACTGCACAGACACAGGCACAGTGACAGTGACTGTCACACTGTCACAGTCCCACTGTCACAGCCACAATTACAGGTTTCTGAGCTCATCTGCACCATCAAATCAAATCAAATCAGATCTATAAAACAGCAGGAAACCTGCAGGGAAACATGGAGAGAAAACATCTTTGGAAACTCAAACAGTGACTCACTCGAGGAGTGCAAAGACTGGTGAGAACTGGTATGCTGAGAGGATTAAAAAAGAGAATAATGAGCCCCAAATCTCAGAGGCTGAGCTGTGAATCCTTGATTCACAGCACTGGGGGGTTCCCATTGACACCCCTGAGAAGGGCAGGTCCAGGGAGCACTGGGCACTTCCTGAGACCCTCCATGACAAGAAACCACCACAGTGAGGAGGAATCAAAAATCCAGAGCTGGGCAAATCTGGCAGTCTCTGATCAGCCTCATGTGATTTCACTCTGACTCTTAAATCTGTTGGCTTTAACCCACGGTAAAAAGACACATTCCAAGGAAAGGCACATTCTTCAGGGCTCCGCTCTGCCATCTGCAAATCATTATTCCTCCTCCATAAAAATAACTAAGTGCAAATGGCTACACGAGGAGGAAGAAATTCTTTAGCTCCTTCCAACAAGAATTTTTACCAGCAGCCAAAAAAGAGGAGAAAAGACCTGGGTGCAGCATGTCCACTTCCAGGGCTGAGGGACAAGGGGAGCAGAAAGGAACAGAAAAGATCTGTGTGAGTACAACAAACCCCAAACCTCCCCTGAGCACCGACTGAACTGACAGAGGAGAGCAGGGGATCAGATACTGGGAGAAATCCTTCCCTGGGAGGGTGGGCAGGCCCTGGCACAGGGTGCCCAGAGAGGCTGTGGCTGCCCCTGGATCCCTGGCAGTGCCCAAGGCCAGGTTGGACACTGGGGCTGGGAGCAGCCTGGGACAGTGGGAGGTGTCCCTGCCCAAACAAGGTGGTTTTTAAGGTCCCTTCCAACCCAATCTGTTCTGGGATTCTGGGATGCTGCTGCCACAGGTCCATCCACAGCAGAGGTAAAGAGCTAACTCGAGGGGTGTCTGCCCCCACCCCGTGCTCAGGCTGGCAGGACAATCTGTGTCTTTGGCTTCATCCCCTCCTGGGAATGAGGGGGAGAAGCCTGGCCCAAAAAAAGCAGCTGTTCAGCTGCTATCTCATGATCTTTTAGACAATTTTTTTTCCCTTTCCAATGTGAGTCATGAGAGTGGAACGAGTGAGATTGTAAAATTAAAAAAAGTTATCAGCTCTCCATCACTGGCAACATAAAACCACTTTTCTCTCCAGTGACAATTAACAAGGAGCAAAAGCAGATAAACTGGAGCTGGCTGCTTCCATCCCCCCCCTAATCTTCAGATAACTTAACCCCCTCAGAAGTGCTGCTCCTTGTCTGCAGCACAGATGAGTCTGTCTCCACAAGAAGGATAAGGACGTGCAGGTAAAAAGCAGATAAAGAGATGGGGGAATGCTTGGCAGGCTAAAGAAAGAGAGGCAAAAATCTACAGAGGTGCTGGTGAGAAACTGCACAGGAGGAGAGATGAGAGGGAACAGGAACTCCTGGAGCTGGGGTTACAAAGGTGCCATTCCTGGGGCCTCTTCCTGGGAGTCCTGTGGAAACATGGAATTAGCAGCTCCAGCATGGGGGGTTTGCAGGGTAAATCTCAGCTCCATGGAAATGCTCCTTTGGCCATGTACAGCCCTGCTGGAAACTGGGGCTCTCCAGGAGCAGCTGCCAAGATGAAGGTGGCCTTGGGGACCTGGCCATTCTCCATCTGCCCAGCCCCATCCAGCAGCAGCCCCACACTTTCCCTGCTCTTCCTCCACCTCAGACTGACCCACAGCAGGTTTTGGTGTTGCCCTCCAGATCTTCCACCAGATTCAGCTCCAGCTGGGCTTTGGCTTTTCCAATCCCACCCTCACACAGCTGGATGGTGTCTGGATTCTCCCTGAGTGATCTGATTCTGCTTTCACCTTTGGAATGTTTCTTTTTACATGTCAGGACCTCCTCCTTCACCCACACAGACTCCTGCCACCTCTCTTTGACTTCCTACATGTCCCAGGGAGTCATCGGCAGATGATCCTGGAAAATCGACCCATCCACCTGGACCTCGCTTCAGTTCGTGTTCTTTATTTCCAAGAAAGGTCAATATAAAGTAACTCAGAGAATGTCCCAGTCCTTTTGGATCTCCTCCCTGAGCTGGGAAGTCCCAGCAAGCTCTACCAAAGCTGCACTTAGATATCACACTGCTAAACTACTACAGATGAGACATCACAGAGAGATGATTTGGGCTTTGTTTTTCTTGAGCACAAAAGTGCTGGAAGCAATTTTCCCTCTCTTTTATCCAAACCTGAAACATATTATTGAGCTCTCTAGGTTCCATTAAGGCATCAAAGCTGTGTTCCACACGGTGGTTCTTAAAAAAAAAATATCCAAAGTCTGCTTTCAGCTTGAACTGTCAAAATATTTTCCAGACGCAGCACAGGTACACACTGAGGACTGACAGTCATCCCAGATGTCTTCCCTGCAAAGGACAATTTTACCTTCCTCCTTGCTAAGTTTTTAATTCCTTTTGTGGGCACACTTCATCCCGAGCTCCTGAGGAAGGTAAGTAAACAAGCTGTGATTTGCACAGGACGCCCACGGGACATGCGTGACAGACAACACAGCAGACACAGCCCTGCTGCTGCCCCAGACACAGCCAGGAGAGCCACAGAGGCTCCAGCAGGGCTCTGGGTGCTCAGCAGGTGCCAGCACAGCCTTCAAATCTGTGCTCTGAGCCAAAAAAAGGTCTGATTTAATTCGATTTAGTGGTCACCGAGAGTCTCTCCTGTTCGGCTGCTGCATTTCCGAGTCCCTGTGTCAGTCTCTGCTCTGATCCCACCTTTCTGCTTCCAGCTTTCCCTCCCTCCTGGCTGCTCCCACATGGGGCTCTCTTTCCCCTGCCACTGCACCCCAAACACCCCAGAGGAACAGAGCAAAGCAATCAGAAGGGTGTCTGATAACCCAGCCCAGCTCCTGGGAACTGCTGGCAATTCGTCCAAGAGCTTCTTCCTTTGAGATGAGGACTCTGAGTCAGACCAATTCCATCCCTTTGAGAGTTTTTATATGAAAAAATAATAGGGAATTACGGCATCTCGGCCTCCTCAAGATCCACCTGAAGTCAGGGAACCTGAGCCCAGCTCAGTGACAAGGTTTCAGGATTATTAAAGCCATTGAGTAGAGGAGCTGTTCCCACCAGGAACGGCCACAATCACCAGGCTGGCAGCAGATCCACGGAGTCAGAGATCTCTGAGTGCTTTGGGATGGAAGGGACCTTAAGGCTCCAGTTCCAACCCCAGGCATGGGCAGGGACACCTTCCAGCAGAGATGGAGGGTGCGTGATGGACATCAGGAATTGGGGTGCAGGCCCAGGCCAGAAGGTCCCGTGTCACCCTGGAGGGAAGCATTTCCTCTCCTTCCCCAAGGAGCTTCAGTTAAAAGGGATGTTTTTCTTAGAAAGGTGGTGCCATGTACCCCATGCCCACCCCGCTGGCTCCAGGCACACTCCTGGATCTGCTCTGGCTCTGAGGGCACAACACAATCACTGTGGGATCACAATGGGATCACAATGGGATCACAACTGGATCACTGTGGGATTACTGTGGGATCACTGCAGGATCATAATGGGATCATGATGGGATCATGATGAGATCATGATGAGATCACAATGGGATCGCAGTGGGATCATGATGGGATCACAATGGAGTCACGATGGGATCACAATGGGATAACTATGGGATCACAGCAGGATCACAAT
>JAHLSL010000264.1:1023188-1052276 GCA_025920805.1 Petroica traversi
GATGGGATCACAATGGGATAACTATGGGATCACAGCAGGATCACAATGGGACCACAATTGGATCACAATAGGATCATGATGAGATCACAACAGGATCAAAATGGGATTACAGCAGGATCACAATGGGGTCATGATGAGATCACAGCAGGATCACAATGGGATCATGATGGGATCACAGCAGGATTACAATGGGATCACAGTAGGTTCACAATGGGATCACAGTGGAATCACAATAGGATCATGATGGGACACAGTGGGTTCACAATGGGATCACAAGGGGATCACAATGGTTGGCTGCCCCAACCCAAACACTGCTCTGTGCTCTCCAAACAAACCCCTGTAGCCAATTCCCCAATGCCTCATTTACAAACGGAGCTGTTTAATTAGCCCGGGCTGAGTTACTGCACAATTAATGGGCAGCCCATGAGGCAGCCCCAGCTCAGGCTCCCAGCCACGCCAGCCCCTGCAAAGTCACCTCAGTCAAAATCTGCACGGTTTGATCTCCAGGGGCTTGAATTTTACCTTGTTTCTTGCCCTGCCAAGGCTTCCCAGCTGCCTGGCCAGCAGCCCAGGCCTGTTTTGTCACATTTCAAACTTCTCTTGTTCAAAAGTGTGGCACTCTGTGATATGGTTCAGTGGTTCAGGCTGGACTTAAACACTGGAGGGCTTTCCCAACCTTAATGATTCCATGATTTCCTTTAAAATCAGTTTGATAGCAGTATGAATATTTAAAAGTAGATGACAAACAGGCCAAAATACCCCACATGCTGCTCCCATCACTGCCCAGCCAGGGCTGTGATGGCTTTTGCTGCAGCACTGGCTACTGAGTCCTTCAAAAACCCTCATTTTCAGCACACCTCAAAGCTCAGACCCATGAAAATGCACCCAAGGTCCTCATGAATTATAAGCTGTTCCTTTATCTCTTAAACTCACCAAATCAGGATATTCTGAGACTCCATGATCATCAGTTCAGGCTAACACGTGATTTTTATTCTTGGAATTAGTGGCAATTCACTGGGAGCTGGATTTGCAGAACATTGTGGCCAAATATATTCTCTGCTGCATAAAAAGGCACAGAAAAAGACTCCTTATTCCCATTTTAAAGATGGGGAATCAAAGTCTAAAGTAGTTGTTCAAAATTCCAGAAGGAACTTGGAAAAGCCAGGCCAAAACTCCAGTGCTGGTTTGTGCAAAAGACTGACCTTTCCAGTGCCCTGGAAACAGGGGAAATATTACATTTTCTGCAGGGACTACGTAAGGATGGGAGGAATTCAGGGGGGAAAAAGGAAAAAATCTTGCTCTTTGCTTATTTATAGCCCCAATCTGTGCTGCTGAAGACTCTGTGCCTGCTCACACCCAGGAGACGGCACAGAACCACGGCCAGATGGGCAAATTCCCTACAAAAGGCTCAGAAGGGACGTGGAAATGGATCTTTTTTCCCAATCAGGAAGCTAAAACTGACAACATTCACTTTGTAGAAAAGTCATTTTTCAGCTTTGAACCCTGCTTTGCAGCGAGGATGGTGAAATTCATGAAATCCCTGGAATGAATGCAAGCCTGGACCTGGTCAGGATGTTAAACCTGAATCTCATCAGGCAGTAGAAAAGGCTGGGGTTCAATTCATCCTCTGAATTTATCACGGTTGTGAACAGGAGGGAACCAGGGAAACAATAATTTATGCTGCTTCAGCAGTTCTGGCTTCAGGCTCCCAAATTTCAGCATTTTCAGCTGGTGTAAGGCTTGGCCCATGGAATCTTCAAAGCAATTCATGGCATTTCAGTCAATCGTTAATGCTGCCACGACTTCCAAAAAACAAAGCAGCCCTGACTTTTACAAGGAAATCAATGCATATGCTAATATCTATAATAATATTTATACCCAATATATAAGCACTGATGTATAACCTGCTCAGCCCCTCCTGTGTGACACCATCAGGCTCTGCAGCCCCAGCATCCCAAGGGCTCCCTGCATGCAGGAATTCAATTAAGGCACTGAAAGGCAGCTCCTTGTAGCTCTGTGCCCAGACAGGCACAGCAATTCCTGCCCACAATTAAGCAGGCTGAGAAAACAAAATGAAATCTGAGAGCAGCCCTCATCCTCTATTGACTAAAATTCATACTCTGCTTTCAGATAAAGGCCACTGTCAATCTCCCCATGTTGGAGCCACTGGGAGGGAACCAAGGGTAGGAAATGCTGGAGCTGCTTTTCAAACCAAGAGAAGCTTCAAAGTGACAGGAGAGAGGAACAGAAAGGCTGTGGAAAGTGGAGTGATGGGAGGTTACAGAGGCCCTGAGGAAAAATGGGATTATCTCGACACCCTTGAGGACAAACCCCCTTGGTTGTGACGGGCGACGTCTGGAATTTGTTCCCTTGCTTTTCAAACCCCCTGCTCTTCAGCCATTTAAATCCTCTTTACTGTCCTGCTTGTCATGTTGTCCTCTCCTCCAGTCATCCTGACTTCAATACAGACTTGGGAAACGCATTCCTGATGGCAGTGACAGGACCATGGTGCCCCACAGCCAATGCTGGGACAAACCCTGTCCTGTCCTCTCCTGTTTGAGCTGCCTGCCCTTAAAACTCATCAAATGTGATATTAAGAGAGAAGGTGAAGCAGAGACAGGGCTTATTTACTGACCCTACTGCTTCACTTAGGGGACGTCACCAGAGCCAAGGCTGCTCATCAAAATGTCCTTTCAGATGTACAGTGGCTTTTTCATAACATGAAATCTTGATTATAATCACATTTATAATGTGAAATTTTTATTACAGTCACATTTATAATGTGAGATGTTAAGTTAAACATTTCACCCAGATCCCAAAACTGAATTTATTTGGTGCTTCCAAGCAGTGTTAAAATCTTGTGAGCTCCTCCTTCCATTTCTCAGTCTTGCTGATCCTGAGTGCCCTGGATAGCCTAGAAGTGAACTCCTTCCCTGGGCTGTGCTCCAAGAATCCACAGCTTCTGCCAACAAATTCCCACTTTAAATCCTTTGAATTCATGGAATCCTGGAGTGGTTTGGGCTGGAAGGGACCTCAAAGCCCATCCAGTGGTACCCTTGCCATGGGCAGGGACACCTCCCACTGTCCCAGGCTGCTGCAAGCCCCAATGTCCAACCTGGCCTGGGACACTCCCACATCCTTCTCCAGGTGAACACTCCCAGCTCTGCCAGCCTTTCCTCCCAGCAGAGCTGCTCCATCCCTGGGATCATCCTGGAGCCTCCTCTGGACTCCTCCAGCAGCTCCAGGTCCTGCCTGAGCTGGGCCCAGGGCTGGGGCAGCTCTGCAGGTGGGGTCTCACCTGAGCACAGGGGCAGAATCCCCTCCTCAGTCTGCTGCAGACAACAAATCACAGTTGGAATTACACTCTGAAGCATCCACAGTTTTCCAAGCTCATACTCTAAACACATAAAATCCACTGCCACATGGAATTTCATTCGAATTTATGGAACTGCCTGGAAATAGAGATCTGGGAAAGCCTGTTCCCAGAGAATCCCAGCTTGAACAGCAGCTCTCCCTCAGCACTGGGCAGGATCACTGCCAGGCCCTTGGCAGGCCCCACATCTCACATATCCCAGATTTATCACATGGGCTGTGTGGATTTGCACAGCTCCTCTCTCCTGCCACGCTCCTTCCATGCCCTCAACACACCAAGGACTAATTCACTCTCGTCTCTTGGTCACTTTGCAGGGCAAGTTTTCCTTTTCCTCTGCAGAAAAAGTTTCCTGCATCAGGGCTACAAATTCAGTCCCAGGGGTGTGATGAAACACCTGTGGCATCACCTAACCAACAGCTTTCCTTTCTGAACAGCCATCCCAGGATTTTTCTTGAGCAAAGAAGAGACCACAAGATGTTGAAGGCACCCTTAGAAGGCAGCATTGAATACTGAAGGGGGAAAAAAGCCCGCGCAAGCCCTCAGAGTTTGCAGAAGAGCCACACTAAGCAAAAATGATAAAATAAAATCCACTCCAACACATCCCCTCCCTGTCTGTCATCCTGCAAAAAGCTGATAGAGGATATTGGATTCAAATGTGAATTCATCCAACAGGACAAACCCTTAAGACAAGTTGGCTGAAGGGAAATGAGGGCAGTGTGAGGCCAAAGCCCTGACCCAGTTTTTCCTTACTCTTTCTAAGGAACAGAATGTGAGCCCTTGGGCTCAGCCCTGCTCTGATCTGCTGTGCAGGAGGGAGGGAGGAGGAAGAGGGTGAAAGAAGCACTTTTTGTTCTTCTGAACAAAAGCCAGGCCAGGAGAGCAGAGGAGCAGCACAGCCAGAGCTGGAGAAGCACTCCAGCATTCATGGCTCATGGGATGAGCAAGCACAGGCAGGGTCACCAATCCCACCAGGAATATGGCTGGAACCCCTGGCAGTGTCCAAGGCCAGGCTGGACAGGGCTTGGAGCAGCCTGGGGCACTGGGAGGTGTCCCTGCCTATTGCAGGGGGTGGAATGGGATGGGGTTTAAGTTCCCTTCCAACCCAAACAATTTTGGGAGCCTGTGATCACAAAATACTGAAGCAACAAACCCAACCCCAGCCCTGCGGCCCCTCCTGTAGTGACACAGTCACAGTCAGATGTGGTTTTAGGGTCATTGGACAACTGGGACTTGTGATCTAATCCCCTTCCTTGGTCACACCTCCAGCACTCCAGCTGCCTCCTGCCACTTCAGAGATGATCCCAGAACCCCAGGATCACTGAAGGTGGAAAAGCCCTCCAGGATCACTGAGTCCAAGCTGTGCCCCATCCCCACCTTGTCCCCATCCCAGGGCACTGAGTGCCACCTCCAGCCCTTCCTTGGGCTCCTCCAGGGATGGGGACTCCAAACCTCCCTGGGCAGCCCCTGCCAAGGCCTAAGCACCCTTTCCATGGGGAAATTCCTGCTGATGTCCACCCTGAGCCTCCCCTGGCCCAGGCTGAGGCCGTTCCCTCTCCTCCTGTCCCTGTTCCCTGCCAGCAGAGCCCGACCCCCCTGAGCCCCCTCCTGTCAGGGACTTGTGCAGAGCCACAAGGTCCCCCCTGAGCCTCCTTTGCTCCAGGCTGAGCCTCTTTCCAGCTCCCTCAGCCTCTCCCCAGAGTCAGCACTGAGTGATGGAGCTCAGTGGAGTACAGCAGGTCAGGTTGGGGGGATCCCATATCTCCAGCCCCTCCTGCAGGGTTCCCGCCAGCCCCAGTGACCACAGCCATGGCTTTGCTGGTGGCTTGTACCTCACCAGGGCTGTGGTAGGCTGGAAGATTTTTATCCCTCGTCAAATCCAAGGATTTGCAACAGCCACAAAAACAGAGCTGGAGCTGGCTGCATCCTCCCCTCTGCAGCAGCTCCCAGCCTTTCAAGAACCCCCAGTTTAGGCCACATCTTTGTTCCTCACTGCTCTCCACAAGCTCAGTGGTTCAATAGGATGTGCCTGTTTTCCTGGCAAAAACAAGCCTGGGAGTCAGTGGGAGTTCAGATCCATAACAGCAAAATGATGGAAAAAATTGGAATAGAAAGAGCCAGAAGATTTCTCCTTGGCTGCTGCTTGGGAAGGAATAAATTCTCGTAGCCAACTCAGAGTCACAAGTCAATAATTTTCTGTACTGGTTTAAACTCCTTAAAGATCACGAGCAGTAACTGCACAGCACAAACATTTCGGCTCTTCCCATGGATTCTTTTACATGAGGAAAAATAGAAAATAATTGCTTCAATAAAAGCCTTTAAGGAAAACTAACTTGGAAAAACTGGGCACTAGGCAGGCAGTTAATGACACCTTTTGTGTATGCTGGGCAGGCTGCCCAAAATTCCCTTTCTTTTCCCTGATCAAGCAGACAGCCATTCAAGTGTCCCCAAAGCCCAGCCACAGGGGTTGGGAAGTGATTAATCCTGCACCAGCTGCCCCCCTGCCTTCCTTCACATGTTTTTCCAGATAAAATTAGAAAACACTTCATCCCCCCCCCTTTAATTTGCAGGACATTCACCTGCATTCCCCACACTTATTACCCTGCTCTTGTTGGAATAACTCGGCCCTAGAGCCAAGGTGAAACTGAGTTTCATTTCCCAGGCCATGCTTTATATTTTAATTAATTCTGCTCATAGCTATTAGCACAGTGCCAGGCTGAGACTTGGATGTACACAGGAAATACCAGGAAAGCTATTCCTGCAGGAGTGTTTTTGCAGGGAAGCATTTTCCCAGCTCCCTGGGTTTCTGTGGAATTTGGGCACAGTGGGTGGGTGATTGAGAAGCCAAAGGCACCAAAGCTGAAGGAAAAGTTGGGAAAGGCTCTCCCAGTTTTGCATTTGTGGCTTTTCCAGAGGAAATGAGAGCACAGGAACTGGGTGACACCTTCAGCCCACAATGGTAACTCCTCACCCAGCTGGATCCAGGTATTCCATAGCCATGTGGGTTCTGGGGCTGTTACATGGAAAAAGGAAATTTCATTAGACTTGGAGCTGCTGGAAACTCTTTGAGAGGGAAGGGCAGGTGGATCCAGCCCCTTCTCCACTGGTGGTGGGGAGCAGGGAAGGAGCACTGAGAATTCCCTGTATCCCGAGCTGTGGAATCATTGCACTCGTCCCAAGGCATTCAAACAAGAGTTCCAGGTGCCATAAAAATCCTGTCCTACATTCTCTTTTGAGGCAAATCATTTATCAGCAGCACAGATTTCCATCAGCTGTGTGAAACCAGAGAAAACAGTCCCACAATGAGAAAGTTTCAGGGTTTGCTTCCAAGGAATTCTGCTGCCAATTCAGGGCAACACACAGAACCTGCACCCCAAGAACTCTGCCTCCCTGGGCCTTCCTTCTTCTTAAAGAGGAAAAACCCTTCATTTTCTAAACATGGTGTCCATTTCACCCTGTTTAGGAAAATAATATTCCAAGTGTCCTGTCTCTTCAATGAAACAGTTTCACAAAATTCCTGCAGCATCTGGTTTTACTTCAGGAATTTTCTCTCTGGCAACTGTCACAATTGAGACACAGGATGGGAACTAAATGAGAATTTGCAGTATGTTTATTCTGACTTCTGGAAAGCTTCAGTAAGGTCCAAATGATCCTTTTGGACAGGGAATGTGACTTCTGCTGCCAGTGGTTTCCCCCTGAATTCAGCCCAAAGACACAAATACCTGGAAAAACTGAGAGCTTTAGAGTCTCTTAAGTAATTTTGCATTTCTATGTATGGCACAATCTATATTTGAATAAGACAAGTGGGAAAACATATGAAATCCAGTAATTTGTAACTGAGAAAAACCAGATATTGTATGTGAAGTTTTAGTTTTTTACTGTGAAGGCGGCAGGGGGAGGAAATGCAAGTGAATTTATAAGATGATCTTCCTTTAATCCTTCCCAAAGAACCAAGATATAATCAGGGCTGGGCAAAGTTTGGATGAGCAGCTTTCCAGCCCAGAAATGTTGGATAATGTTGGCCAGAAGAAAGTGGATGATTACTTAGGACCTGGAATTCCTTCTAGCAGGATCTGCTCAGAAAACTTCATCCAAAGCTGCAGCAGCCTGAAGTTCTCCACCACTTTCACCCCAAATTGCTGGGATAACACGTTCAGGGACACACAGGATTTGGTCACCAGTACTGAGGCTTTCCCTGATTTTCCAGACTCTGCAGCACCAGAGTGATGGAGCTTTGGAGAAGAGGATGCTGAATCCCAGCTTCTTTAAGATTGGAAAAGCCCTTGGAGATCATCCCAGCACGGCCCCATGTCCCCATGTGCCACTTCCACAGGGCTCTTAAACCTCTCCAGGGATGGAGACTCCACCCCTGCCCTTGGCAGCTGTGCCAGGGCTGGAACCACCCTTTCCAGGAAGGAATTTCTCAAAATCCACCCTGAGCCTCCCCTGGCCCAGGCTGAGGCCGTTCCCTCTCCTCCTGTCCCTGTTCCCTGGGAGCAGAGCCCGACCCCCCTGAGCCCCCTCCTGTCAGGGACTTGTGCAGAGCCACAAGGTCCCCCCTGAGCCTCCTTTGCTCCAGGCTGAGCCCCTTTCCAGCTCCCTCAGCTGCTCCTGGGGCTCCAGCCCCTTCCCAGCTCTGTTCCCTGCCCTGGACTCGCTCCAGCCCCTCAGGGTCTGCATTGTCCTGAGGTGCCCAGGAGTGACCTCAGCAGTGGCAGCACAGGGGACAATCCCTGCCCTGGTCCTGCTGCCACCCTACAAAAGATCATCTCTTTCCAGGGAGGTTTCTTTAGCTTTCTAATTTCCCCATCGGTTAATTCCTAGTGTTAATAATCCCTGGCTGCCTGAGCAGCATTTGCCACGTCACTCCCCATGTGTCAGATCCCCCTGACTCTGGCAGAGCCCAGGACAGGGAACAGCACAGGGTGCCCTCCGTGGAGCAGAGCCAGGCTGCAGCAGCTCCAGGGGCTGACACTGCTTTAGTGAAATTGCAGAGCTTTAAACACAGCCACTTTTGATCTCCAATCAGAGGCAGAATAATAAAATAATCCACTAAAGATGGGAGCTTGGGAAGATGCAGGCACTAAAAGCATCCTTTGTTGGGAGGCTCAGCTGGCTCTGGACCAGAGAGCTCTGCCTGGAGATTGAGAAAGCAGTTAATTTGTTCTGCTGCTGAAACACAGATTAAAGTACAAGGCTAAAGCACAGTAAATAACATCATGTTCCTTATCAAAGCCAATTGAATGCTTGTATAAAACAAACAGAAACATTTTATAATTCAAGTGGAAAAGGGAAGGAGTTGGATTTGCACCGACAGATCCAGGCATGGGCTTTTTCAAATGAATTTTCTCTCCAGGAGAGAAGTCCCAACCTGCCTTAATTCCAGACACACTCAGCTGTGGACGTAATCCATCACCTGGAGCTCTTTTTTTCCTTCAAGTAATTATTGGGAGTTCACAGTGTATTAACTGAACGGGAGATCTCATCTCCACAGCGTGCTGAAAGCTCCCGTTCCACCACAAACCAGCACCAGCTCACCCTGGGCTCTGGGATTTGCATGATCCTGGCAGTGCTGGGGAAGGACAGGGGTTGGTACTGCTGGTTGGTACCCCAGCAACTCATCCTGAGTGACCTGGCCACTCCCAGGCTGGCCAGCAGCTCCTGTGGAGTTTATCCAGATCCAGCAATGTCTCTGATAAGGAAAGAACTGACAGAGTACAGATTTAAATTTGTTATCAGGAAAAAATCCTTCCCTGGGAGGGTGGGCAGGCCCTGGCACAGGGTGCCCAGAGAAGCTGTGGCTGCCCCTGGATCCCTGGCAGTGCCCAAGGCCAGGCTGGACACTGGGGCTGGGAGCAGCCTGGGACAGTGGGAGGTGTCCTTGAGATGAGCTTGAAGGTCCTTCCAAGCTCAAGCATTCCAGAATTCTCTGGTAGTGATGTAAGGACGTCACAGAAGCCAGGAGTGATCTGGGGATAAACCCAAGCGTGAGTGACAGGGTCCCTCAGCATTTGTCAATCCTCCACATCCCTTCCCAAGGCTCTGCTCCCTAAGGAATGCCCCCCTTCCCTCCCAAACTGATGCAGACCCAAAGCCACCATTTGCTTTTCATTCCAATCACCAGAGACACTTCAGGGGGTAACAAATTGAAAGGATTCTTGCCCTATGTATTTCCACAACAATAATTTGCTTTGCTCCATGCAAAACCTGTCATGAATATGTATTCCAGCAGCAGACGACATAAATCAGAGCTGGGGGTGAATGCACAGCAAGCAGCTCCTCAATTAGAAACCTTCTCTCCCTGGAGATAAGGCAGACTTTGCAGGAAAACACCAGGAACCACCTTGTCCAGAGCAGCCAGGGTTTCAGGAAAGCCCTGTCCTGCTCATTTCCCACTGCCAGGATTGCTGTACTCCCCTCTTGGAATTATTTTATAATGTGCAGTGTTTGCCAGACCATACAGTCCCAGCCATTCCCAGGCCACAGAGGCCACCTGAGGCTCCTCCTCAGCAAAAAGCCCTCCTTGAGTGAGTTTGGTGATGCCCTCATGGCTCTTGGGTTAACACAGGGATAGATGTACCAGAGTACCAAGGCTCTGCTCTCCTTCAGTCTGGAGAACAGGTGGGAGCAGTGCTGGGGTGGGAGATGATTTTTTCATGTCATTTTTAAATGAAGAGGCAATATTCATAATTGCAGTGCATTTTATCTGGTGATAGGAATGGTGAGATGGTGCTGGTGCAAGCCACGTTCAGCCAGGGAGGATTTGGCCCTGTGGCACTGATATGAACCCACCCCATAAATCTACTGCAGACTGGGCAGACCCTGCCTGAAGATCCTGGCAGGTTCAGGCTCACACAGCTCCTGAGAATGCAATCTCCTGTCCCTGACACTGGGGCTCTCCCCTGGCACAGCCCCCTCACCTGCAGCTCTCTGGCCTTTCCCCTCTCATTTCAGAGCCCCTGCCCAGGCTGTGTCTCTGAGCAGGGAGAGCAGACGGCAGGGGAGCCCAGCGTGGGGATGGGGAGCTGTGGGGACAGCCACCCTCACCCAGCTGCAGCCTGTGGGGGACAGCAGGCCCTGCATTAAACCCCTGCACAAACCCATCCCAGGGGCCTGAAGATCCTTACTGGCTTCTGGCCACCCCCAAAGCTCTGGGAGTGGCTGCTCAGAGCCACAGTGAGAATGGAAAGCAGGCCCAGATCCTGGGAAACACAAACCTGGGAGGAGAGAGCCCAGGAAAACCTCGTACACCACCAGGAGACCTCAGCAAATGCCTCATCAGGAGCTCAATCCCTGCCTGTGTTCAGATCCCAGGTTTGGAAGGGACTCTGCTGTGAGTGACAGCAGTGCCAACTGTGATTGCTGTCACCAGCATCAATCTCACAGCCACGAGGAAGGTCCAGCTCCACTGGGATTGCTGCTTCCCCTCCCACAGCAGCCACCAGCAGCACTCCAAAGCAGCAGCAATTGCCCAAACACAAACTGATGGCACTCTCAGGGAAAACACACCTCCAAATCCTCCACTAAACCCCCTGAGCCAAGGGCAGCATTTGCTGCGCTGTGAAGGGGAAGAATCTCACATCTCCCAAAGCCCTCAGGAGCAGAACAAGGCTGCTCCACAACTCAATTTACTGGAAACATTTGTTCCACAAATGAATCTGAACCTGCAGAAGGCCAGGAGAGCTCCCATCATGATGAGCCCACTGGAATCATCCAGAAATGGGAGCAGTTGAGCAAAACCAAGAGGCTGGCATTGGATGCCCTGAAGTGCTGCCTATTAACATGTTTGGATGCTTCCAGGATTTCTGGCACAGCCCAAGTCTTTGCATTTCCATGCTTAGGGGTACACTGTGCTCATCATCACTTCATCACCACCTATTTCATCATTAAACAGCAATAAACTTGGGTTTTGCAGTTCCTTAAATTCAGGAATATTCTACTCTGAACACCAGCCAATAATAACAAGAATAACATATATTTTAAAATCCCAGTAAAGATCCCAGGGCTCCATTTACCACATGCCCTGCCACATCCCATTCCAAGCAAAAATTTCCACCTCTCTGATGGTACCCAAGAGAAACAGGAAAATGCCAGACTAAAGACTGCCTTTTTATGCTTGCGAGACTCATAAATCCAGGTGAGCTGACTCTATTTCATGTTTTAAGATTTCCCCTTAGCAAACACCAAGGAGCTGCCACTTTCTGCCTCCAAGGGAATTCGTTATGGATTGATTCAAAAAGCAGGAGAGCAGAAAAATGGGCATTTCCCAGTAACTTCAGTTGTTACCTGCTGCCCTGCACATGTTCCTGGGGAAATAACACCACCTGCTTTAAGATACGATCATGGAAGGGCCAGGACAGCCCCAGGACTGAGGCAGCAGCTCCCATGCAACGAGCAGGAAGCACAAGGGGAGATGTGTTTGATATTGTACATGCTTGGGAGAACATTTGCTGCCTTTAAACAGCAGCGCCTTCCAAAGGAACTGAGATAGAGCCAAAAAGCAAGGAATGAATGACAGTCTGGGAATGAGACCTGTGCAGGTCCTGAAAGGGACAACCCCAAAGAGCTCCGTGCCTGCTCAGAGCCAGAGCCCATTCCCTGATCAGGTGAGGCAGCACAGAACATCCTGAGGGGGAAGGAACCCCAAGGACATCAAATTCAGCTGCTGGCTCTGCCCAGGCCACCTCAGGAACGAGTTACAGCTCAGGCTGCTGGGGCTTTAGAAAGCCAGACTGAAATGATGAACAAGGGAAGGAGTGCTGGGTGTGAGGGGTGGCTGTCCCCAGGTCTGGCAGTGCTGGGTGTGAGGGGTGGCTGTCCCCAGGTTCAGGAGGGCTGGGTGTGAGGGGTGGCTGTCCCAGGGTTGGCAGTGCTGGGTGTGAGGGGTGGCTGTCCCTGTGTCTGGCAGTGCTGGGTGTGAGGGGTGGCTGTCCCAGGGTTGGCAGTGCTGGGTGTGAGGGGTGGCTGTCCCTGTGTCTGGCAGTGCTGGGTGTGAGGAGTGGCTGTCTCCAGGGTTGGGAGGGCTGCAGAGCAGAGCACTGACAGCCAGCCCTGGCTGCAGGACAGGAGCTGTCCCTCACTGGTGGCTCTGGTGCCACCTCAGCTGCTCCAGACGTTCTGTGTGTCCCTGCTGAGTCCCTGCAGCTGTGTCTGTGCTGACCCGACCCTGGGACAGGGACACAGCAGCTGCTCCTCGGTGCCTCAAGCACTCTCAGTGCTTTTCTTCTCTCCTTTTCAAAAGCAGCATTTCAATCACTCTTAGAAGAGAAACATCTTTTCTGAGGTAGGGACTCAAAGCTGCTTTTCTTGGCAGTATAAATGTGTCCTGCAGTCACTTGTTTTATCTGAGCTCTGCTGTTGCATCGATTCTGCTCGTCTCCTTTCTAACCTGCTGTTCATGTGAGAGAACAAATCCTGGCATTAACAACAGAGCCAGAAAAGCATTTTATAGAATCACAGAGTACCCGGAGCTGGAAGAGCCCCACAAGGATCATCCAGTCCAACTGGCCCTGCTCAGGACAGGGATCTGAGCTGTGCTCTGCGAGCTGCATCTCCCCAGCTCCTGCAGCTCTGAGCCCAGCCCAGGCTGCCATGGCCCAGCTAAAGCTCCCTGAAGTGACTGAATGGAGGTGCTGCTGCATCAGCCTGGCTGCAGGGCCAAACCCAGCACCAGGAAACCCATTCCATCTCCCAGCATCTCTGCCAGACAGCCACAAAGGAAGGGTCAAACGGGGAGCAACAGCAGGAGAAAAATCAAATAGAAAACTCTGCAGCATCTGCCAATCCTGCCTTTTAACCGGCTGGGCTGGGCTGGCAGCGAGGAGGGGAAGTCAGGCCCACTAATCTGATTAACAGGTGATTACAGGGCAGGACTGTGAAAGGAAGGGGGTAAAGGGTTAACAAATACCACACTCCTCACTGCAGAAGAGAGAGCACCGGCTGCCTTGATGATGAAATGAGTGCAGTTCTGACAGATCTGGGGCTGCTGTGCTTAACCTCTCCTGCAAGGAGATTTTGAGCTGATTTGCTCTGTCAGAAGGAATCCTTCCCTCTGCCAAGCACTTCCCTCCATCTGAGGATTTAGCTGGCGGCAGGGAGCACAAACAACTTGGAAGTCACTTGCTGTGAACTTGTGTGCATCTTCTGTGCTCTCTGGCCTTGCCAGAGCTGTCCTGGCACACGCAGGAGCTGGGAGGTGAGGCCACACAGGCAGAGGGGAAACAAGGACTGAGATGCAGCTCTCCTCAGCATCCCCAGCGCTGGATCACCTCAGGCCTTTATCCAAACTCCCAGAGCAGGACACACTTCAGCAGGATGAATTGCTCCATGTCTAACTATTTCTTCTCCTTCGAAAGCACAGGAATTGTCCAGGATTTTTCCATGAGATTTGGAGGAGACCCTTCAATGAGCAGCCCAGAGCACTGCACGGCCACCACCAGCACAACCAACACACTGCTCCATGCTCAGCAAAATGAGGGTGAAACGGGGGGGGTGGAAGAGACTGAGCAGAGGCAAAATCCAGGGGTTCTCTCTTTGCCTTCAGCCAAACCCAAGCCCAGGTATTTTAGAGGGAAGGGGAGTTGGATGTAGCCTACAGCCTGGTGAAGAGGAGGAACATGCAGTTCTGCCACCCCAGAGCTCACTGCAGCCTTGGGCAGAGATGGGGGTGACATTCAGAGACAGAGACAACCTTCTCTAAATTTAGTAGCCCTCAGTGGGCTTTTCATCCAGGAGTTAATCCAGGAATTTGTTTACAAGTGAACTTTTAGCAGCAGCCAAGCAGCCAAGAGTAAAGCAGCACCCTCAGTTTTTCCAAAGCTCTCTGTGCTCCTAGTGCAGGGCCCAGGGAAAAACTTCTCTTTGCTTGCCCTGTCACTCCTGATTTAGAGCCTTCCCACATCCTCCTCCTCCTGCCAGGCTCCAGACTCTCTGCTGAGCACTCCCCCCCTTGATGAAGGAGCCTTTATGTGCCCTCCATCGCCCCCTCTGAACATTTCCAACTCAGAATGACTTCTGAGCCTGCAGTCCTGGAGAGGCAGGGTGTGGGCAGCCAGAGCAATTCATTCCCAGCTCCTTCCCCGATAAACCCCCATGGTTCTGCTGTCCCTGACTCAGAGGTGCTGCTTGCAGGAGCTGCCACGGTGACACCACGAGGTTTCACACGGCACAGGAGGGACACGGGCAGGGAAATCTGAGGGGTTTGCAGGACCCTGCATTAAACACGGCTCAACCATCACAAAACTTCCCCCTCTGAGGGACCTCTGGAGCAATTCTAACAGAGAAACCTGCTCAGCCGTGAGAGGCACAGCCCTTGCAGGTGATCTCCAGGAGCATTTGCACAATGCTTTTCATGCCTTTCAGCTGCCTCCATCAGATACTCTTCAGCCTGCTCTATTTACATGATTTGCCAGCAGCTGAATGCTTTCCCCGACAACAATCGAGCTGCTGCTTTAGAACACAGCTTTCCTTTCTCCCTCCCTCTGATGCTTTCCAGTAATGAAAGCAGCCTGCCCCAGCGCCCCAGGACTTGCTCTTAACTGGAATGGAAATATGGAAACCCAGGAAAAGAAATCTTATTTGCACTTCCTGAAGATGTGCTGAGGAAAGCTCAGCAGGAGCAACATCATCCCCTGAGATCTCCAGCCTCGGGTCACGTTTCCTTGCACCTATAAAAAATATTGCTCTTCTCCTTCCATAAACCCCTGGATTTACACCAGCAGGGTGGGAACTACCCAAGCATAACCTCCAGCAGATATAACTCCTCATTTATCTACAGCTCAGATAATGGACCCGAGGGCGTAGATCAGCTCAGGGAGCACGCACTGTGCACTACCTTAAATGTTGCTATAAAATAAGGAGGTTTATGAATTCCTGTTGTTTAGTTAATCATCGATTTATTTCGGAACCCTGCACACTGCAAGGCAGATCAACTTGAGGGGAAAAAGGAAAAGAGATTCAATTTTATGGGAAGATAAAAAAAGAGGTTTATTATATATAACCATTAGAGTTCCTCCTTCAGATGTTTCAATGTCTAATGAAATTTAAGGCTCTCTCTGTGTTTTCCTCCTTCCTCTACAGCAATGATTGCCTTTAGATATACACCCCAGTTACAGTAACATAACCAGAAATGATGGCATGCCATAGGTATTTTATTATGCATTCAGTTTTTTAGGGCTCAGATTCTATCTGCACCACGGAAACCTGGTCAGTAAAGCTGCCAGAACTTCTGCAAGGACAGCAAAACTGACAATTCCCCATTTCATATCACATTTTCAAACATATCTCCCTCTTAAATGTTACAGGTCTTCTAAATTTGATGCCAATAAACACATTTTCCCCTTTAAATGTGTCCCAGAAAGCCAAGCAAATCCATTAAACTCAGAGAGTGCTACCCCTGGAGCAAATGAAACCAGGCAGCCCAGGCTCACGCTCCCCTGGCTGCTCATTTTTGGGAAGATACTTCTCAATTTTATTGGCCATAAAGGTGTGGGAACAGAGGAGAAGGATTCAGTGTCTACGTGTCTCTCTCAAAAATGAAAATACAGCTGCTGTAAATGATTTTAAATTTAAATGCAGCAGAGATTTTAGAAGGAAGAGGCACTTTGAAGCAGGACATAGGGCCAAGGTCCCTGGCTGGGGTACAGATCTCCACCAGAGGGTTTTGGAGGCAGGGATGACACAAATCCCACACCTCCCACCCCTCTGAGGGTTTAGGTCTTGCCCAGGTGGTTCCCAGCAGGATCCTCACCTCCCCAGGGGTTCTGTGTCCCTGCTAGGGACACAACCCCTGGCACCAGCTCCTCAAACCAACACCCAGAGCAGCAGAACCTGCTCCAGACACCCCAGAACAGCTGAATCCACACCTGTCCCCAGTCCCTCACCTCACCTGGGGACACAGACTCCTCCTCCATGGGCTGCCCGTCCCCTGGAGATCCATCCACAGCTTTGACTGCTACATCTGATACAGCAGGAAAAAAACCTATTTACTGCAGTTCCACCTGAGGTAACCACCCTGTCCCTGCTCCTGAATGCTGTCCTCGCATCATCCCAGTGCTAATCCCTGAACAACTGTAATTTCATCCAAATAGACAAAAAAGCTCTTGTAAAAATGAGACAAAAGACACAGCAAGACACACTTTCGTGTGCCTGACAAAAGCAGCAAATGACGGAAGTGAACAGTTCTGAAGGGCTTTTAAAATGGTTCACTTGGCTGATTTTGGGCTGTCAGCAAAAATTACCAGTGAGGTGCCCTGCTGGAAAGGGTCTGTCTGCTGCTCCTGCTGCTCCTGCCGCTCCTGCTGCTCCTGCTGCTCCTGCTGCTCCTGCTGCTCCTGCCACCCACACGACCCAGCCACAGGCACCTGGCTCTGCATTCTGAACCGTTTGTAAGCCTGATTTGGAATCTTTTGCTGCACGGCCTTAGAAGCTCGTGGGGATGCAGCTCCAGGCAGCACAGGAGCCAAACCCCTGACCAGGAGGTGCAGCCCAGGTGGGGTCAGTGACAGGGCTGGGACAGCCTTCAGCAAAGCCAAGCCCTGGAAAAGTGACCCCCTGCTCTGGTGGGATGGTGTGGGATGAGGGGACAGCAAAGCAGCACCAGGGGCAGTGGAATGTCAGGGTCCCCAGTGCTGGGCAGCAGAACTCCCTATGCAGGCAGCAGAACACGAGGAAACTCCTGGTGGCTGTGATGAAACTGGACTGGAAATGTTTGCAGCCCTTGGAGCCCGTGGGCAGCTGAGCTGTGCAGGGAGGTTGGTGACGAGAACGAGGCTGAGCAGTTTTGGGTGCCCAGGTGCCACACTCTGCCCCTTGCCTGGGATTTGGCTGTGGCTGAAGGAGCCTGGCTGGCACAGGGGCTTTGGCAGGGCAGGAGTGCTGGGAACATCAGGAAACTGCTTTTGTTTCCAGCTCTGCCCTTCTCAAGTATGGAATGAAGACATCTGTGCAGGGCCACAGCCTGTGGCATGTCCTGTGACTCCCCACCTCTGAGCCCCCTCTGGAACAAGCACAGATAAGGAGAAAACAACTCCTGCCAAAATCGGAGCTCACCAGGCTGGTGGGAGGTTACAGGATCTGGAAGTGGCTGAGCACAAACCAAAGCCCCAGGAATGCTGGGTTTTAATGTTCACAGCCAAAGGCCAGGCTCCTGAGCCTGGAATAATCCAGCAAGGAACACGAGCGTGTTGCAGACCCACAGAGTTTCAAAACGGCCAAAGCCAAAATGCTAAATAGAAACCAGATGTAATTTTGTGCATTTAGATGGATTTAAACTCAAAATCCCAGGAAGGAGAGAGAAGCATTGAACTTCCAGATGCAAACTTTGTGTTTGTTTGCAGCTCTACAGCTGCAGAGTGACCAAATCCAACCAAATGGGGGGTGACAGCTGAGCCCCAGGTGTGGGCTTGGGGTCACTCTGCTGGAGCTCACACTGATTGGAGGGGACTGGCAAGAGAGAAATGTGTCCTGACAGCACAGAAAATCACAGAGAGTTCAACCCCAGGATTCAGATCAATTCCCTTCATACAGAGCTCCAGGGACAAAATGGGCAGGGACAGAAGGAACCCAGCTGGGGTCACACTGGGAACCTTCCTGTGCCACCTGAAAGGTGGAAATCAAAGTTGTCTCCCTTTGGTGGGGGATTCAACATCTCTGGATGGAAAAGAGCAGAGAGCAAGAAGTTTCTCTGCCGTTCACTGTCTTTGCCAGGAATGTTAACACCAGCTTTTCTTAAAGGCTCCATCACCTTCCCCCAGTCCTGGCTCATCAGTCAATATCCAGAATTTCCTTTGACAAGGAAACAAAAAGCATCCTACCAAGCAATTCCAAAAACCCTGCTCTGCCCGTAGCACAGCGAATGCCTGAATGATGCCAAAGGCACAACCAGGCACAGCAGGTGCTGGATGCAGGTCAGCCCTGAGCCTGGGCATGGCCACAGCTCCTCCTGCAGACTGGAACCCCTGGCAGATGTGCAGGATGTGCAGGGATGTGCAAAGTGCTGGGTCAAACCTGAGGAATTCCAAAGCTGAGCCAGGAGCACCCCCAGGGCCTCTGGCAGTGGCATCCAGGGAGCAGGGAAGGGACACACCCCAAGGATCCCCTTCTGAGCCCCTGTCACACCTCCAGGGCAGATCCCGAGGGTCCTGCTGGCACCGTGTGCCTTGGAAAAGCAGAGCTGCACACTCAGAACTCCCATTGTCCATCTTAAATTTGATATATTTAGTCCAAATGTGAATTTATGCCTAATTGTCTCTCTCAATTTAACTCTGCTGCTTTGACAGGATGAAACACCTCCTAGAAAAATAAACTGGGGTTCTCTGTGCCTGAAGCAGTTCTGTCCTCCCTGAGATTACACAGGAACTCTTAATTATCAGCTGCATCATTTCCAGTGGGTTCTGCAGTGCTGGGAGATTCTGAGGCTCTTTGCAGGCTGAGCTGCATGGCACAGATCTGATATAAACGAACTGCAGTCAGCACAAAGCTGTATTTCTTAATAAAGGAAAAACTCAAAAAAAAAAAAGAATAGATGCTCCTGGCCTGATTGATGCCACTTAATTTGCATATGCCCACTAGCAGCACTTTGGTTAATTAACACATATTTTGTGTCTGTAGATGAATATGAAATAATGGGTTTGCTACTGAGGCTTTGGGTATAAATTTTAGCTCTGAACAGGTTCACTCCCCTCCTTCTGTATTTTCTGTGTAAATAAGACATAATAACTCCTGAGCAGGTGGTGACACATGACAGAAGCCAAGAAGGATGTACTTGTATTTTAAACCAGATGAGTTAATTAGCTCATTATCAAATGGAAGCACTGTTTGGAGGGGTAGGGATGTGGAACAACACCTTCTTCCAGGGAAAAATTTCATTCTGGAAATATTAACCCTTATGGCTCAAGTTCAGCTCCAGAGGCCTCGATCCAGAACTGCACTTAAGCATGGGAAGCAGTGCCACCAGAATTAAAAGGGCTGCCCAGGAGGCTGGAAGTTAAGTGCTCTGCTGGATCCCAGCCTGGGCACTCTGAGGTGGAATTTAATTTCATTTTCTGAGCTGCTTCTTGCACCAGCAGCTTCCAGCCAGCTCAGGGAGAGGCGGGAAATGCTGCTCCAATCCTAGAGCATCAAAACCCCAATAGATCCATCAGTTCTGTGGCATCCAGTGCCTCAGTGGCTGAGTTTTTAGGCAAAGCCAAGGAAGGTTGAGCCATGCACTGAATCCTTATGGAATTTGAGGCAGGATAGGGCTGGAGATGAGCTCCAGCAGGAGGAGGCTGCTGAGGAGGTCCAACAGCAGCTTCTTCCTTGCTCAGGGACAACCCTGGAGTCAGGAAAGGGATAAAAGAGGTTTAACACCTCTCAGGCCTTAGGCAGAGGTGCATCAGAGCCACCAGGTCACCTCTGAGCCAACAGTCTGGCTGTGAGCAATAAATCACCTCAGAGAAGGCACAAAGTTCACTGCTGGGAGGGAATTCCCTTCTCAGGGAGTTGTGACTGGGAATGCTGCTCAGAACGAGCCCCACGGAGCTTGTGGGGATCACAGGGACACTCCAGGCAGGGATAAATGCACAGGGAAACCTAAACCCTGCCCAGCTGTTCCCACTGTTATCCCAGGGGTGCTCAGGCCAAGGCTCCAGCAGGGTCACATCGAGGGACACACGGTCAGTGCCAGCCTCCTGCTGCTCAGGGAAGGAAAGGGAGATTTTCCAGGATGGCTGGAGGAGAGAAAGGATGAGTTCCCACTGAATTAGGCTGATAATTCTCTCCTACTTGTTGAGTTCCCACTGAATTAGGCTGGGAGTTCTCTCCTTGCTGCACTGAAGCAGTGCCTGAGGTCAGCCAGCCCTGGGACAGCTGTGGGAGAAGGGAGCCAGTGAATCTGAGAGCACCAAAGATGCTGCTGGATCCCAGATCCTGCAGAGTCCAGGGATCCCAACACCTTTGTACAGCCAGCAGGTGCTGGAATTCCTACCCAACCCAGCTTCAGGCACACAAACCCCACCCGAACACAGCACAGCAGGCACAGTGAACTCAGGGATTTGGCTGGATCAGAGAGGGCACCATCCATCCAGCCTGGGTGCCGTCAAACACAGGGCTCTCAAGAGATCCCAAAACCAGGAACTGGGGTGTCCAAGGGGGAATCCATGAGGAGCTGGGTCCTGCAGCCACATGGGATGGTGGAGGAGGAAGGGCAGGAAGGTCTCCCTGAATCTGGGAGTGCAACTGCCTTGCTCCAGGGCTGGGACAGTGTTTGGTCACAAACTCTGTTACTGTCACTGCAGTTCCCTGCTGACTCTGCAGGCTGGGATGGGTGCAGGCAGGGAAATGCCATCAGTCTGCTCCTCACCATCCCATCAGGCTGCCAGCTGCCTTCCAGCTGCTTTCCCTGTCCAGGAGGGGTTCAGATGAGAAGGAAATGCAGCTTAGCCAGCTCTGAGAGCCTCAACTGCAGCGAAGGCTCGTAGAAAACAGGGGGGTGTTTCTAAAAATGAATGAGTTTGACCTCAAAGTCCTTGAGAGAGGACAAGAGCAAAGCCTCACAGAGACCCCAAACACACTGAAAGCTGCTTGGGAATTTTTAACTCCAAGCTTTTGGGTTGAAAATCACAGGAGTGGAACAGCATTGATTACATCTTACCGGAATAATCCTCAAGCTTAGGAGAAATCTGTAGTCAATGAAGAGAGAGTCTTATCCCTGGAAAAAGCCAACACTCAGAGCAACAGGGCTGCTCCTGCCCTGCCGGAGTCACCAGACACCAGAACAGGGATAAAATCAACTCTGGCAGAGGTTGGAAAGGACCTGTGTGTCCCACAGCCCCAGCAGGTGCATCACAAGTGAGTCTGCTCGTAAGAAAGAAAAAAAGACAAGAAAATCCCCTTGCTTTGCAGTCATGACAGGCAGGGAGCTTTCCAAAAGCTTTAGAGATATAATGGGATGGAAAAAACTCCTCATTCCTCACCTTAGTTCAATATGAGCCTCATTTCTTGGTGTGCAGTTCCACGTCACATTTTCCTTGGCATTTCCCAAGAGTGTTTTTCTGTCAGAAGACGAAGTTCAGTTTTGCTGGGAGCTGGGTTTTAGGGACAGACAAGGCTGGTGTTCCTGGTTTATGGGGTAATTTATATCCCAGACTCTGCAGCATGCACAGAGCAAATGAGCTGCTGCTCATCTTGCACAGGGAGGAGCCAGGGCAGATTTCAGAGCCTGTTCCAGGCACCCAGGAACACTTTGGAGGACAGTTGTCCTCCAGGGAGAGCTGCTATAAAACAGCTTCCACAGGGCTCCCTGTGCTGCAGCTCAGCAATTCCTGACCAAATTGCAGCCTCCAGGCACCGGGGGAGCCAGGGCTGCTCCAGCTCATGCATCATCCCCACAGTAATGAGATCTCAGGGCTGCAGTGTGGCCTGGCCCAGGCAGGGGGACAGCAAGGGCTGGCCCAGGGGACAGTGAAGAAGGGAGCAGGGTGCCCTGCAGGACGCTGGCAAGATGGAATTGAAATTACTCATTTCCCAGCTCCTGCTTCAGGGAATTCCCTGAGTCCTCCCCACACCAGCAGGGAGGGGCTGGGCCAGGTCCTGGTTGGGGCAGCACTGAGAGATCCCTGGAGCTGCAGATGGGGATTCCTGAACATCCCAGCCAGCCCTGCCACGGAGCTTCTGCTCCCAGGGAACAGGGACACAGCCAGGGGAGGCTCAGCTTGAACACCAGCAGGAATTTCCTCCTGGAAAGGGCTGTCAGGCACTGGAGCTGCCCAGGGAGGTGTGGAGTCCCCACCCCTGGGGTGTCTGAGGAACACCTGGCACTCAGTGAAAGAGGGAAATGCAGACTCGGGTGGCTCCTGTGCCACCTCTTTTCCCACAGAGAAAGAGCTGGAGGCCAGGAGAAGTTAAAGTGATGGAAGCATTGCCCAAGAAACACAGCATGGGGTGGAAAACCAAAACCCAGCTGTCCTGGGGACACTGGAGGTGTCGTGGTGTCCCAGCCTGGGTGTGGCAGGGCTGGGAGCACCTGCCAGAGCAGTCCCTGGAGCAGCCTCAGGCAGTGAGAGCCAAATCCCACAGCAGGAAATGCAGCGGGAAGGGCAGCACGGGTGAGTCCTGAGCAGGAGGAGCACAGTCAGACCAAAGCTGAGCACAGCAGGAAACCCTCAGGGTTTCTGAAATCCACAAACAAACCAAACTTTGCCAAACCCATGAAGCTGCCTGGTCCCTTGGCCTTGCTCCCCACAGCCACAGGGAAGCTGTTCCTGCTCTCCACACCTGGATTTCACCACCCAGACCCCTGGACAGGCTCTGACAATGGCCCAGCATCAAACCAACCCCTGGCAGATCTCACCCACTGCCTGCCAGAGGCTCCAATCCCAGGAAAATCAGTAAAAAGCTGGCACCTGCCAGAGTTCCAAGTGACAACGAGGCATGGCTGGGTACTGACATGGATTTCTTCACCCACCAGTGGCTCTCACACGGTTCTTGCCCAGGCAGAGTCATCACATTTCCCAGCAAAGATGCTCAGTGTCTTCCCAGCACAAAAACCAACTTGTCAGGGACAACAGGAGAACCAGCTGGAGTGAAAATACCAGTCCCTTCTCCCTGCTCCCCCTGTCCCATCTGCCAGCAGATACAGGAGTGCCAAATCCTGTGCTGTGGGGAGGGAATCCAGCCAGGAGCCTCCTGCCACCGCCTTCCCAAGGAGGGACAGCCCAGCCCCAGCACCTCCTGCTCACAAACAATCCAAACACAGCTCCATCTCCACGGGGACGGCTGGGATGAAATGCATTTTACCGGTTTAGAAAACAAGAGCAGAGCTTCAGCTAAAGCACCCTCAAGCAGCCAGTGTAAATCCTGAGCTGACAGCCCAAGTGCCAAACCTCAGAGCTCAACTCACACTTGTGCTGATTCCTGCTCTAAAATAAATGCAGGCCATGACTGGATATTGTTCAGGGCTGGAAATATTTCTTCCAACCGTGCCACAATTGCTCTGAAGAGCAAAATCTCCTCTAATAGGGGAACAGGTACAAATAAACGGATGCAGGTTGTGTATCAGTATTTCTAAGAGCTTTTCCAAGGTCAGTCCTACCCTACTCTTATTTTCCTCCAAATTAACTTGATTTTTATTTGGAAACACCCTTAAGCCCCAATTTCTAAGTGGGTTTTGTTGTCTGATAGATAAAACACTTTTAAAATACTGGTCTTGAGTTTATATCGCTGGCAAGTTTGGGTTGTGGGGTTTTTGTTTGATTGTTTCAGCCTCTTTTGATGGTTTGTGATGTTTGCTGAACTGCAGGAGCCTCCAAGGCCCTGGAAGGCATCAGCAGCTCTGGGGCAGCTGCTCCAAGCTCCCTGTGCCTGGAGAAGGAGGAGGGAGAGCTGATCCATCCCCACACAGCTCCAGCCCTCAGACCAGACTGGGCCAGCTCTGACTCCCGTGGCTGATAAAGAAAATTTCTCCAGGTTTTAGTGGCTCCCCTGTTGCTTTCTCCACATCTTGCTCTAAGTCCAACATTTCTTTCCCTGAGAGGTGAGCACAGAGTGTCATTCCCTGCTGGAGGGAGTCCAGCTCTGGGCTCCCAGCACAGGAAGGAGCAAGTCTTGGGGAGGCCACAAGATGCTCCAAGGGGCACCTCTGCTCTGGAGCCAGGCTGGGAGAGCTCGGGGTGCTCACCTGGAGAGGAAAAGGCTCCAGGGAGAGCTCAGAGGGACACGAGAGCTGGAGAGGGACTGGGGACAAGGCCTGGAGGGACAGGACACAGGGAATGGCTTCCCACTGCCAGATGGCAGGGATGGGTGGGAGATTGGGCAGGAATTGTTCCCTGGGAGGGTGGGCAGGCCCTGGCACAGGGTGCCCAGATTTGCTGTGGCTGCCCCTGGATCCCTGGCAGTGCCCAAGGCCAGGTTGGACATTGGGGCTGGGAGCAGCCTGGGACAGTGGGAGGTGTCCCTGCCATGGCAGGGGTGGCACTGGATGGGCTTTCACATCCCTCCGAACCCAACCATTCCATGACTCCATGATTCCCATGGAGTGCTCCATGCACCAGAGATCTGCCCTGCTGGATCTAGAGGACAAATTTGGGGAAAAAAGTCTGGGATATTGAGGGGAGATGCCACACTTTTCTTCTGGAGACACTTGTAAGGATCCAAGCTGACCCTCAGCCCGTTTATCAGCAGCAGTAAAAGCAGCTCCAGTCAGTCGTTAAACCTCAAAGGGATCCCTGAATTGTGCTTGACTTAATGAATCCAATAATCGATTCCTACTGCACAAATAAGGTGTGGGATGGATCAGCTAATAAGCATTCTCATCTAATTGCTTTCTTTAAGTGACAATTTGTACAAATGATACCATCAAAGTAGTAATAATATCCCTATTGATTAAATTAATCTCTAAAAGACAACCGAAATAACTTTAATTAGCAATGCATGACACAAGCACAAAATACTCTGAAAACAACCTTGCAGTCCATCCCAGGCTCTGCAATCGTGGCAGCAGCCACGGCACAGACTCTGGCACCTTTATGGATACACACAATTTTATGGAGCATCTTCAGGGAATGTCTGTGACTAACCATGAAAAGCCTCCCTGCAGAGCACAGGCAACCTCCCCTCTTAGTCACACTCACTGAAACGCAGGGCCACAAACAGCTCTGAAAGAAATGAAAACTTTCCAGCAGAAGGAGCAGGGATGGGGGAGCAAAGTCTCCCTGCCAGAATCCCACTTGGAGCTGCTGGGGACCCACAGCAGCAGCAGCACTGTCAGGACATGAGAACTGGGCACCAGGTTGATGAAATCAGAGCAGAAACTCCTCCAGGACAGGAAAGGGTTAAAGAGCTGGCCCAAAACTCATTGAGCTGGAGGAGAAGGGGACACAGAACCCAGAGCCCCCCCCAGGATGGGAGCCCTGAGCAATGGAATTGTGGAATCCCAGAGTGCACCACAGAGAGCAGAGCCCAGAGCCACCCAGGCAATGGGACCAGCAGGGCTCTTTTTAAGGGGTTTTTAGGGGGGTTTTCAGAGGCTCCTGCAGCACTTTTCTCATTTTGCTCCCTGAACTCAGCAGCTAAAAAAAACATAAGGCCCAGCTATTTCCCCACAGCAGGCACAGTGCAGCTCAATTCACACCACCTACAGAATCATGGAATTCTTCAGGCTGAAAAATTCCTCTAAGATCTCTGAGTTCAACTTTGTCCCCCAGCACTGCCAAGGCCACCAGTGCCCCATGTCCCCAAGTGCCACATCCCCACTGTGAAACCCCTCAGGGATGGGGGCTCTCCCACCCTGAAGCACATAAATAAAACAGGACCCTTGTACATGGCTTTGGCCCTTCCAGGTTAGTCCAGCCCAACCTTCTCAATTAGTTATTTCAAACTGTTATTCAGATTCCTTGATTTCATTTCCCATAATAGGGTTAGCTTGTGCTTTTCCTGAAACACTGTGAGTTTTTCATGTCTTTCTTGTAGCCTCAATGGATTTATTGCTTCATTTTTGTTCTTTGGCCAGTTTTGGCTTTGGGTTTTTCAGATGCTTTGGCGCCAAAACTGCTCCCAGGGCTTGAGGTGAGGCTGCACCAGTACAAAGCAGAGAGGGAGAATTACATCCATAAAATATTTCTAAGTGCCCCAGGAGTCTCAGAACAATGATGGAATTTGCACCATCATCAAAAAGAAACACTTCCTGCATTTATTTTCATCTAGGAATCACTGAAACAATCAAGGAACCCCCAAGTTACTTTTGGGACTCCAGACAGCCACTTCTCAGGCCAGAAGGCAAAACACCCACAAAAAGATTTTTGGAGCTCCAGAATCTTTAAAATTCTACTTTCTGTGTAGTCTTACACGGTAGATTTTAAAGCATTTTGGCTGTCAAAACCACCAATAATTTGAAAACCTTGACCAGAGCATGTGTGTGAAAACGTATGGCTTAGAAACTCAAGTTTGGGAAAATCACCTGGGGAAGAGAAGGATTATTTTTTTCCAAAAGGGTGTTTATTTGCCTTTCTAAAAAATTCAGCAGATGAAGAGGTCAAACACTCACCACTTTCTCTGAGACATCCATCTGATTTTTCCAGTTAAGAAGCCAATCTTCAGTGAAATCCCCACAAAACAGGCAAATGAGCTGAATTATTGTGAGAAGAGCAGCTCCACAATGAGACCAAAAATCCCAAATCCAAACAAAGCAGGAGAGGCACGAGAGGAGCTGGGTTTGGACAGGGATCTCCCAGCCCCAGTGCAGGAGGAGCAGTAATTACCTCTCAAGGAGAGGAGCTCCGTGGCACGTTTAAAGCCTTTAATTTCCACTCCCTTGTTTAAGTGAGATTATTGCTCCCCATAGCTAACAACAATAGATTTCCTAAGTTTCCTCTGCCTTGCCAGCAAAGCAAATATCCTCTGGTAAATCTCTGAGCTGAACAATGATTTTTCATTTTTACAACAGCACAATCAATGCAATTTTCCAGTTAGAAGTCTCCAGCCTCCCCCTATCAGCTCGTTAATGCACAAGTGTCGTACTCCAAACCATGCCTGGGAGAATCTCCACAGACTCTGCCATCCCAGGTTGCTCTGAACATGGAATTCATCACTTATGAATCACTTCAGTGTGTGTAAACACTTGAATCACTGAGCCAGATCTAATATTGTACACAATAATCAAGGGATGTTGTCAGGGTGGAGGCACTGAGGCAGCTCTGAAATCCTGGCTTGCAGAGTGTCACTGCTCAAAGCAGGTTCTGTGTTTGTGAACACATTTTATTTGCAGATGATAAATTCCTGTAAAGGATTTGCAGGCTTTATGTCTTTTTGAGACCCCCACAGGAGTCCCAGCACCCTCAAACACTGTTCACCCAACTGAGTTTACCTGGTATTTAAGATCCCTGCAACTTCCTGTGTGACAACACAGCCAGGTTCAAGCTGGAAATGCCATTTCATTTCAGCAGCTTTTTGCATCAGGTCACACAGATGGGAATGCAAGGAAAAACAATTAAACTCATCCCTAAAACCAAGTCATTTTTCTCCCTTACAGTGAAATCAAAATGCTGCGAGTGCCACCACCTCCCAGCTCCCCTGAAGGATTCCAGCTCAGTAAGGGCTTTGGGCTCCTGAGAACACTGAGGTGACACTGTGCTGCCCAGGGGGACAAACCTTGATGCCCAGCTCGATGTTCTCCCCTCCGTACACGTCCATGCCGGGGTCCAGCAGCCCGATCTCCCCGAAGAACTTCCTGTTGACCACGAAGGAGCAGCCGATCATGGCCGGGGTCCTGCAGGGAGAGATCCCAGGAACTGCAGTCAGGAACTCTGCCCAGCCCCTGCCGGGGTCAGCTGCCCCCCACCCACTGGTTATCCCAAAGATTTCATGGCAATGTGCCTTTGAAGGCATTGTTTCACCACTGCAATGAATAGTCCGAAATCCAAGTTCATTTCATTCTGTACGGACTGGAGAAAGGTTTTTCTGGGGTTAAGTTATGGAGGAGCTCTCAGGCCGTGGCTTTGCTGGAAATACCTCAGGGTGTTTGTGGGCAGGGCACAATCTCTGCCCATAAGTGAAGGGACTACAACAATGGCCTTTCCTTTCCTCTTACTTCCAGTATGTCTGTAATGGAGGAAACTTTAGGATGATAGGTATTTTTAGGGTATTCCAGGAAAGAGGGTTTCCAGTTGGAATCCCAAAGGAGCCATCACCACCAGCAACAAGCTCACTGCAAATCTGTAGAAGCAAATCCTTTAAAAACTGCTTGCAGAGCCACCTGTGGGGTCACTTCCCAGTTCCCCCAGTATGAGCAGGGCTCTGGGTTAGGGATCAAATTGTCACATCCATCCTGCACCTCTTGCCCTCCAGCTCAGAGCTCAGCTCACACTGCAGGAGCAGCCAGGAACAGGGGCTGGGCAGGGAAACCACACAGAAAACTGGGAGCATCAGTGGAGTAGCACAAGGAGGGAGGAAAAACACAATGCCAGGGGTTAATTTGTCATAACTGTGCAATTTTAAGGACATTATAGATGGTTGTGTTTACTAATGACCCTCATTACTCACAAACCCCTGGACCAGCTCTGCAGCTGCCCTGAGATGAGGCTGCAGCTCTGATTCACACACTCTGAGATCCATTTCAGGGGATTTTGTGAGTGCTTAGCCCTGGTGACCCTCTCCATAAAGCCAGGCTTTGCCCAGAGCCCAGCACTGAACAATCCCGAGTGGCTCCGCTCGTGCTGCCGGGGACTCTCTCGGCTGCTGCTGCCATGGAGAGTGCAGAGCCTGCCCTGGGATATTCCCCGTGCTGAAATGGAAACAGAAAAGTGCTCTCCCATCTGACTGCTGCTCTCTGGATCCACGTAAAGAAAAAACCCAGGCATCCACTTGCTCCAGCAGGGAGGTGCCAGAGAATTCTAGAGCAAGGTCCTGCCAGAGTCTGATTTTTTGGGAGCTCCAGGACTCCCCTGCCCACCCTGAGCTCCGACCTCTGAGCAGGTGGATGGGATGGCCAGTCCCTTTGGAGGCCCATGGAAATCCCACACCTCCTAGGAATGCCTGTTCTCCAGAGGGAACCTGCTCTCGGGTAGGAAGGGGGGCAATGGGATCCTGTGTTTCAGCAACACCCCCAAATCCTGGCTTAGAGCCCGTTCCAGCCCTGTCCATGCTGGGGAGCACAGCCGAGGCTGGACTGAGCAGGTCTGGCCTGAAGAGGTGGACAACAGCCCTGAATTCCCTCAGAACAGCCCTGAATTCCCTCAGAACAGCCC
>JAHLSL010000264.1:1052286-1096713 GCA_025920805.1 Petroica traversi
AGCCCTGAATTCCCTCAGAACAGCCCTGAATTCCCTCAGAACAGCCCCGAATTCCCCCAGAACAGCCCCGAATTCCCTCAGAACAGCCCTGAATTCCCCCAGAACAGCCCCGAATTCCCCAGGCCTGGCTCACAGACATCTCCAGCTCCCCATCCACATCTCACACTGCCCAAATCTGCCAGAGGAGCTCTTGGGGTCCCCAGGGCAGTCCAGGGCTCAGTAATTCCAAGGATTTCACAGCTCAGCCCCACCAACAGCCGCCAAACTCATCCTGGTGAAAACCATGAGTTCCTTGGATGAAAGCTTCTGTCCATTTTAATATTATCATTTATAGGCATTTTAATACTTCTATTAGAAAGTAGAAGAGCTGGGTGCTGCTGCCACGTTCAATTAGTTCCAATTGGAATCCATCAGAGGGTTTTTCCAATAGATTTCTTCCCTGACAGCTGGCTCAGCCTTCCTTCCACGGAGCAGGATAATGTTTCATGGTTTGCTGCCACTCTGGTACTTAAAATTTCAATTCTCTTGCTTTATTTGTAGCAAGTTAACTGCCATTAACAGAAACAATTCCTTCTGAAATGATAACCACCTTACAGATGCCAAATCTAATAGTTCCATTATCCTAGATTACCTCCTGGAATTTAAGAGAAGGGAAAATTGCTCTGGTTTTATCCAGAGTAAGAACAACCCAGTTCATCTCCTCCACTGGGAATAGGTGTGGAAACCTCTGACTTTTCTTATCAAAACCTGTTAAAGGCACTCAGAGAAGAGGTAAAAGCCAGAAAAAGAGTCCAGGAGAAAGTTTCAGACAAAGGAATCTGCATTTTGGACCCAATAAGGTGGATTGGTGGGAATTCTCATCCAGGTAAATGAGGTTTTCTGGGCTGGAAACAGCTCAGGAGCCATGAACAGGACCTGCAGCCTGAGAGAGCTCCTTTCACTGTTATTTATAAATTATGGAATGGTTTGGGTTGGGAGGGACCTTAAAGCCCATCCAGTGCCACTCCTGCCATGGCAGGGACACCTCCCACTGTCCCAGGCTGCTCCCAGCCCCATCCAACCTGGCCTTGGGCACTGCCAGGGATCCAGGGGCAGCCACAGCTGCTCTGGGCACCCTGTGCCAGGGCCTGCCCACCCTCCCAGGGAACAATTCCTTCCTCAGACTTCACAACATAACTTCACTTCACAAAGCACAGAGCCTTCAATCCTTCCCCAAATTCTCTTGGAAACAGCTTAACTGGGATTTGGCAATTCCATCTTCAGGTTTCCCCTTCCCGTTGTGCTGCAGGTCCTGTTCCAGCCCAGGACCCCGAGAAGCTCCTGAGGCTCCTGCTCCCCTCCAGGAATCCAAATTAAGTGCTCCATTCTCCTCTGCAACAATGCCTCCACATTAAATAAATGAAGAATCAAGCAGCGCTCAACAATTTAAATAAAAACACCGTTTGATTTGGTGGTAAATCCCTCAAAAAGGTGGCCGCTGACAATAATGGATTGCTCATCCCCAACGAAATAATGGCCTGCAGACAAAGAGCTGATAAAGCCTCTTGTTCCTCTGCCCCTTAATTAAAAGCATTAACACAGCTTGTTTTTAAAAATCACCCAGCTCAGCTGAATGCATTTTTATTTGTCCCCATAGCTATTTTCCCTTTAATGGGAAAGGAAAAGTAGAATTTGGCAGGAAGGAAGAGCAGAGATGTTGAGCAGAATCACTGGGTTTGTATCCAGAACTCCACAGTGTTACTTCCTCACAATTCTTTTGGTTGCTTCCTCTATAGAGCACGTTGAGAAAGGTCAAGAAGAGCAACTTTTATGAAATATCCTCCTTATGGATCTCTAAATAAAGATGAAGGAGATACAGGGGGAAACGTTTATCCTGCTCTATTAAGTCACTTTAATGGTCTTCCTTTCTTTAGCTCACAGTTATCATCTAATGATTAAAAAGTCTCAAGGAGATTGCTCCTTCAATTCAAGGAAATTAATTTTTCCCCACAATTGGATTTGGCTTCCAATTTTACACTAAAGAGCAGGTTATAAAATATGTAGAAAAAAAGATATGAAAAAAAAATAATTAGTGGTTTTACCATTGACTGCAAGAAGCTGAGAACACACTGGAGGAACTTCCAGGGTATCCAATTCCCATTAAACTGCTGCTGGGTTTAATAAACTTGGATCACTCACCTTCCACACCTCAGGGAACTGCCCCTCACCTGGAGCATTTGGGACAGTCCTTTACCTGCCCAGAAAGTTCTCTGTCCCTCTCCCAACCTTGCCATGCGTAATCTAACCCACTGAATTCACACATCTTACAATCAGGGAATCATGGAATGGGTTGGATTGGGTTGGAGGGATCTCAAAGCCCATCCAGTGCCACCCCTGCCATGTGCAGGGACACCTCCCACTGTCCCAGGCTGCTCCCAGCCCCAATGTCCAGCCTGGCCTTGGGCACTGCCAGGGATCCAGGGGCAGCCACAGCTTCTCTGGGCACCCTGTGCCAGGGCCTGCCCACCCTCCCAGGGAAGGATTTTTTCCCAGTATCCCATCCATCCATGCCCCCTTGTCCTGTCCCTCCAGTTCCTGATGCAGGGTCCCTCTGTGGCTTCCCTGCAGCCCCTGCAGACCCTGGAAGGGGCTCTGAGGTTTCCACACAACCTCAACTTCTCCAGGTGAACCCCAGCTGTCCCAGCCTGGCTCCACAGGGGAGGAGCTCCAGCCCCTTCATCGATGTCGTGGCCTCCTCTGGCCTTGCCCCAACAGCTCCGTGTCCCCCCTGTGCTGGGGACACCAGAACTGTGCAGGGCTCCAGCTGGGGGCTCATGGGAACAATCCCATTCCCATTCTGAGATTTCCCACTCTTGCTGCCTCTCTGCACCTCCACGACCCAGTTGGGGCTCCCTGGTGGGATCCAGCACCTCAGCAGGAAACTCTGGGAGCCTCTGAGCTCCAGAGCTGAAATACAACCAATTCACAGTATGTAGAAAATGTCAGATAATTATCAAATTAAGGCCTGTGGCTTTGATTAGTGGTCTATCAATTGTTTCCCTGATGACAGCAGGGAAGGAAAGAACACCACCTTTATTTTCATGTGACACTCTGTGATAAAACACTGGATTTTCTCCTGGCCAGAGGCAAGATTAAGGACCTGCTTGCAAAAGAAACAACCCAGTGCCTTCCCCTCTGTGCTCGGGGAATAAATAAATAAATATTCAAGTCTGGGGTGATAACACAGGTTTAGGCAAGGGAATATTTGTGTGGAGATTTAATACAAGGATGGGGCATTAAGGATTGACCCCTCTGCTGATCACACAGGGCCAGCCAGAGTCTGGACAGGGCAGATCCCTGGGGGACAGAATCCGTGCCAACCCTCTGCCCCACTGGCAGTCAGGGATGCCAGGATGGAGCCTCCAGCTGTGACTGCTCCCTGCCCAGCTCAGCCCAGCCCAGCCCAGCCCAGCCCAGCCCAGCCCAGCCCAGCCCAGCCCAGCTCAGCTCAGCCCAGCACAGCCCAGCCCAGCCCACTGCAGCACCACTCTGGGCCCAGCTGAGCTCAGCAGGACAGCCCTGGGCTGGCTGGGGGCAGCATCCCTGCTGAGTGTCCCCAGGCCACCCTGGAGCTGCCACCACCTTCAGGTGACACCCTGTTCTCAGGGAGCCAACGCCTCTGCAAAGCATGGAGGAAACCTGTGCTCCCTCAGGCCCGGGGGCAGAGAAGTGCAGGAGGAGAGGAACTGGAGGAACTGAGAAGTCACTGGAAAACATCAGGTCTGGCTCCCAGTGGCACTTGGCTTCTGGACCTCCACTGCCCTTGGGCACTGCCCTGAGCTGGCCCCTGGCATGGAAAGGTCAGGCAGGGCCTGGAGCTGGAATGGGACTGCCTGAGACCAGAGAAATCCCTGCACAGGGACACGGGGGTCACACAGAGCAAACCAGAGACCCAGGGACAACGCTGGCCCTGCCCCACCTGCCCCTTGTCTCCCTCAGCTTCATCCCCTCCCTGTCCTCACAGAGGGCTGGGCCACATGCAGGAGGCCACAGAGAGGGTGAGGGTGGGGCAGAACCTCCTGCCTGGCCCTGGCCCTCTCAGCCTTCTCCCCACGGGCTCCTCAGCCACAACCCAAACACTGGTGCCGCCATCTCAGCCTCATCCCAGCTCCTCCCAGCCCCAAACATGAACACGTGGTGCCCTCTTACCCAGCCCAGCACCTCTCATCCACAAACGTGGTGCCTCCATCCCACTCTTTTCATTTCCATCCCAGCTCCTCCCAGCCCCAAACACCCAGAGCAGGCAGGGTGCATTCCATGGAGTAGGATTTGCTCTGGAAGTGACCTGAGCCCGTGGATTTCTGCAGGAAGGGCTGAGTGTCTGAGCCCAGGGAGTGCTGACCCTGCCTGGGCAGGAGCCTGAGGGCAAAGGCCAAACCCCAGTGTCACACACAGGGCACGTCCCCACAGGGCCATCACACCCTCCGCCTGCCTCCACTGCAGGACACCTCCCTGCAGAGCAGGATTTGGGGACAGCCACCCCCCCCAGCTCCCCTGCACTGCCAGGAGACTGCAGAGCTGGATGTGCTTCCCAGGAATGGATCCAAATGTCCATGAAGGAATGGCACTGCACCCCCAGCCTGTCCCTTCCTTAATCCCATCCCCAGGGTGGCATCTCCAAGAGCTGTTCCTTGAACAATTCCGGCTTCCCTGCCCCAGTGCCCCTGGTTAATTGTCTGTTTCCAATGGGTTTATTTCCCTGCTGTTGCTAAGTACCAAAGAACCTGTGAAACAAATTAAAAATAAGAGATACCACATAAAAGAGATGCTGGATTGAATGGCTTTGCTGAATTTACTGGAGATTAATGCCACTTAAACTTTTAATGGCAAGGAGGCTCTGAAAACTGGATTTTTAAAAATACCTCTTATATCTACCCATGCCTGTGACCTTGCTGAACACGCATTTGACTTTGTCAGTGTTCTCTGCCTGCTCTGGGACCTCAGGCAAAGCATTTAACTCTGTTGTGCCTCTGTTTCCTCCTCTGTCAGGTGAGTTTAACACCTGGATGCTCTTGAGAAAAACCATTTATAAATCAGTTTAGTGCATTCCCCACCAGAGCCATTGAATTCACTGCTGATACTGCTCTGAGTGCCAGACCCCTCAGTCTGGTGAGGAAAGCACTGTGGTTAACAACCTTCTGAGCAAGGGTTTGCTGTCCCCCAGCCTGGCTGCCAACCCCCAGCAGCACCCAAAGCTGTGCCCACCCTGTCCCAGACACAGCCTGGGAACCTCTGGTTTCTGTCCAAGTTCAACAGCAGCACTTCCCCTCCAGGATGGAAACTGCAGCCTCAGCCACTGTCTGAGAGCCTTTTCCTTCCTGGGATGTACCAGCCCTGAGGATCCCTAGGTGCTTGCACACCTCCCTCATGCCCCAGGCACTTTGTGCAGGAGTTCCCCATGGATGTGCTGCTCTAGGCTGCCAAAATTCTGGTGTGCAGGGAGCAGCTGTCCCCAGCTGTCTGTGTTTGACACCTGAAGTGAAACTCCAGCCCAAGAATCAGGGCTGTTCCCATTCCCTCATGCCAGAGCCCATCCAGCTCCCACTCCCACTCCCACCCTGCTGGGACCTCTCAAAAGGCACCAGCCTGGAAAATCCCTCCAGACTGAGAGCCCTGAGCTGGGATGAGCCTTGCTCAGGGCCATGAGAACCTGCAGAAGGGGTTTGGGGCTGTTCTCCATCCCTGGAAAAAGCCCAGGTGACATCTCCAGTGGCCCTGGTGCTCCTGTCCCCTCTGTCCCAGCAGGGGCAGCAGTTGGGGGCTGCACTCTGAGCCCCAGAGCACAAACCCCAGAGAAGCCACCTTGGCCAAAGTTAATTTGATAATGACCTTCAAATGGGACTTGGTGCTGCTGAGAAATGGAGGAAATAGTGGCAATGCCAGGATTGTCCCCTGGGATGTCCCTGGAACAGGGTTCCTCCTCTGAGCTGCTGCTGGAGGCACTCGGGGATGCCCCAACCTTCACACCTGGGGACCCTCTGGCACTCAGGGACGTGTCCAAGTGCCTCCCCAGAGCTCAGGGGGCTGAGGCTGCTCCCCACAGCCCCTGCAGCACATCTGCAAACATCTGCACACTGGGGCTTTGACCCTTAATAGGCCCCATTTATCCACAAAGGAAGAATTGGGGAAAAACCGTGATTGCTCACTGTGATTTATTAGGGACAATCCCACAGGAGAGACCACACAGAGTCTCAAGTTTGGGGCTGAGATAAAGCAGAGCAGGATTTTCATTTCTGCATTGGTTCATACTGGAAGCCACTGAAAAATGCACAAAAGACGCAAGAAAAACACTTTCCCTGCCTGGAAAGGCACAAAATCAAGGCAGGACACAAGGGGAGCCCAGATTAGCAGCGATGAGGAGTCAGGAAAGCTCAGGATGTGTTAATCTGGTTTGATTTTCCCTCTGTGGCTGCTCCCCTGAAGGTGAGGCCCTCAGAGCAGGTGTGTGCATTGCTGTTCCATGGTCCCTGCACAGAAATGCTCCAGCACATCCTGTGACCAGCCTGGAGCTGAGCCCCAGCCTGGGCTCCAGCAGGGACAGGGCTGTTTGCTGCTGCCTCAGCAGCCGAACGTGGTCACCAACGGGAGATCAAGATCTGAACAAAACCAAGCAATTTGGAATTCAGTCTGAGGTGGGAGGTGAGGAAATCCCAGAGTCCCCACCTGTGGCTCCCTGCTCAGGAAAGCCAATGCTCCCACTGGGGCAGGAAAGGAGAGCACACCCCTTTATTAACCCCTCCAGGGACCATGGCCCCCCCTCAAGCACCTCCTCAGAGCTCCTGGGGCTCCCATCCCATGGGAATTCTCCATTAAACTGGCAGTGTTTGCCTATGCAAATCAGACCTATTTATTCCAAGGCAGGGATGCACAACTCCCCAGGGCAAAGTCAGCTGGGGGCTTCAAAGTCCCCCCCCAGAAATAGTTTAAAAGCTCATTTGTGCTAATTGGCAGCCTCTGAAATCCAGCTCATTGGCAGCTGCGAGCAGATCCTGGGATTTAACACCTTCAACCCAGTCCTCAGCTCCTCGAGGAGACAATAAAATCCGATTATAGATCCCAGATTTAAAGATTTGAGTTTGCACCACTTCAAACCCCCCAGTGACAGCACGTGGATGCTGAGATTTCACCTCTATGAAGGGCAAAGATTCTGTGGCCTTTTATTTCAGAGAATCCCAAAATGGGTTGGAACCTTGCAGACCATCTCACTTCAACCCAAACCCTAAAGATCAGGTGGAATAAAAAGGAAATAGATATTTGTATTGAATATAAAAATATTCAAAGAGAAATAACACTGATTTCTTTAACACTTGGCACTCACAACCTGACTCACAACAAAATAAAGTGCAGGGAAAGGGAGAGAAAAAGGGAATCAAGCATTTCTCTGTAGAAACCCCTCAGCAGGTGAAGGAGTTTGGGTGGCCAAGGCTGCACGTGCTCATCTAATCCCAAATCTAATCCTAAATCCAGTCCCACTGCCTTTCAGCTGGGAGCACCTCATTCCTTGTGCCAAACCAATGGGAACCCTGCAGGTTTTGAGTTTCTGCTGCCCTGGGTTTGGCTCCTGGGGGTGCTCACGCTCCCTGAAGGACCTTCCAGGAGTGCAGGAATTCCTCATCAGGATTAGGACCCTTCAGTAGGAACTGCACTGCAACTCCATCTCCTTCCACTGCTGCCAGAGTGCTAATTAAATGGTAATTACTCTGGGATGTAATATGTATAACTATCAGGCACTTAACAGGGACATGGTATTTACTTTGCTGTTTTTAACATGAATATATTTTTTCTCAAGAGCAGCCAAGCAGCTGATTTTGAGTCGTGTTCTTCCTCTCCACTGAGCAAAAAAATCACAGTGAGCAAATTTCACAGGTAAACAAAGTTCTCTTTGTCTCAGGCACAACAACAACAGCAACCATGCCCTGGTTAAAGCACCCAGCTGGGGCTGAAGGATCAGGATTAACACCCTGAGCCTGATCTCAGTCCCAAAGTGGGACTTGGGCAGTGATTTCTGACCTGTCTTCCACCACAATACTCCAGCAGCTCCTACACTTGCTGTAAATGACATCAGATGAAAGAAACTACAATAAATTGACTTTTAAAGGTGAAGATGGGCTCAGGTGAGCATCTCTCCAGAACAAACCTCCTCTATTTACAGCTGAAACACCATTTTTAATCTCTGAACACTCAAACCAAACTGCAGAAATCAGGAGAGAATTCTCCCTGAGCAAATCACTGCCTGGAACAAAGATGCTGCGAGCTGAGCTGAGAATCAGGGGCCAAAGGGAGCTGTGGCCAGACACAAAGCTGAGCTGGGCACTGATTCCCCTGACAGGCAGAACAGAGCACAAGAACAGAGCCCATGGCCCTGTCAGCCCCAGGACAGGTCAGGGCAGGGACAGACTCAGGCCACGGTTAGGGGAGGTTGTGCTGGGGGAGCAGCCCAGAGCCCCTCTGCCAGCACAGGGGAATTTTGGGGTGATTTTGGGGTGATTTTGGGGTGATTTTGCAGTCACAATTCAGTACAATCACAATTCACTGGCCCCAGTTCTCTTCAACCCCTCCTCAGCTCTGCATTCAGGAACTTTGTGGTGGGTGATGCCAGCACAGTGGGCTTTGCACAGCCCCTGGTGCTCTCTGACACATCCCTGCAATGCCTGGGAAAGATCCAGGAGCCTCCAGCGCTTGGGAATTCCAGGGATATTCCTGCAGACAGAGTTGGGATGAGTGATTTCCATCCCCATCATGGGATGTGAGAGATGGTTATTGACAGCTGGAGCAGCTCCACTCCCTGGGAAATGAGGAAGCACCTGGAGGAGCTGAGCAAAGCATTTATTGTGACAGCTCCTTGACAGCAGCTATTGCTGGGGAGGCAGCTCCCAGCTTCATCTCCCCCTTCACGCATCCCTGGCACAGCATCACAATTCCTGGGAAACACAGCAGATCCACCCTGAGCCCCCGGCCCTTAACAGCAAATGTCACTCTCACTGCTCAGCACTGGGCTTTGCTTTGTTTAAAACACCAAGCGAAGCTGATGGAAAAGAAAAACGAAAATGGAGAGCACTGAAGTGAAATGTAAATGCCAGTTTGGTAAAGATGATTGCCAGGTAAGGGAACTCAGGGGTGGAGAGGATGCTTTGGATTCAGCTCCACCTGGATTCGTGCAGATCCACCCAACCACAAAGGACAGAGCCTGATGTTTGCAGAGGGATTTATCCCAGCTGCTTGTTTGAGGGTCAGGCAATGCTGAGCCAACAGCTCCCAAAGCAGCAATCCCATCCCAGGGACACTGATCACCCCAGAGACCCTGGAAATCTGTGATTCCTCCCTCAGCTGCCCAAGCTGGGAAGCACAAAGTGATGCACGAGCTCTTTGAAAAGGCAGCGGGGAGCAATGCTGAGCACAGTGCCGGAGATCAGCTCCTGACTTCAAACCCTGAGCACTGAACAGCCTTCACTGCTGTTTGCTGGGATGGGGCACACTCACCACGAGCCCCTCTGGGACAGCTGCTTGTGGATTTTACTTTATTATTGTGAGTGGGGAGGATGCTGGTGTTGCTTTTTTAGTTTGCTTTGGTTGGTTACTTGTGGGTTCTTAAATCACCACCTGCATAATGCATTGATTTTCCTTAAATCACAGAAACCCAGAGTGGCTGGGTTTTAAATGGATTTTGGAGATCATCCCCTTCAAGCTCCTGCCATGGCAGGGACACCTCCCACTGTCCCAGGCTGCTCCCAGCCCCAATGTCCAGCCTGGCCTTGGGCACTGCCAGGGATCCAGGGGCAGCCACAGCTTCTCTGGGCACCCTGTGCCAGGGCCTGCCCACCCTCCCAGGGAACAATTCCTGCCCAATATCCCATCCATCGCTGCCCTCTGGCAGTGGGAAGCCATTCCCTGTGTCCTGTCCCTCCATCCCTTGTCCCCAGTCCCTCTCCAGCTCTCGTGGAGCCCCTTTAGGCCCTGCAAGGGGCTCTGGGGTCTCTCCAGAACCTTCACATCTCCATCCTGAACACCCCCAGCTGTCCCAGCCTGGCTCCAGAGCAGAGGGTTCCAGCCCTCTGGAGCCTCCTCTCCCAGTGGAACCTGGGATTCAAGACCCTTTTTAAGTTGTTGGCAAAACCTCAGCAAGCTCCTGGGTGATACGAGTTCACCTTCCTGTATGAAATGTAAAAGGAGAAACTTCAAAAAGGTGTTTGGCTCACAGGCTGAGCAGCCAGGGGCCATCCCCAGGCAGCTCCTGCCCTCTGTCACCTGGCAGTGAGGTGACAGCTGGGGTGAAGGGACTCAGCCCAGTGTCCAGGTGGCATCAGACAAGAACTGGAGAGCCAGGACTGAATTCTGCCCTGCACATGAGGGGAGCTTGTTTGGGGTCAGCATTCAGGGAGCAGAGGAAATGCAGGAAATGAGGCCTTTTCCTCTCCAGTGTCACCCCAAGGAGCAGAACCCCCTTCCCTGCTGCACACAAAGCAGGAATGGCCACCCCTGTGTCTGCAGGGCTTTCCTGCAGCTCACAGCCAATTGGAAATGAAACTCCAGGGCTGAGGGAGGGGAAATCTGGTTCCCCAATGCCAGGGCTGGCACAGGCACAGCAGGGACCTGCCTGTCACCAGCCAGTGTGGGGGTGGCATGGGGGGCTCTGCAGGGTGGGTTTGGATCCTGAGGGATAAAAATGCAGCTGGGAGCTGAGGGAGCTGCTGCCAACTCCTAGGGCAAGGTGAGACCCTGGCACAGGGAATCCCAAGGGCTTCACCTTTCCCCTTTGGCTCAGGAAGGATCTGTCCCACACCCCAGGAGCTCTGTGGCCAAGGGGCTGAGCCTTCCCTGTGTTTTGCCTGGAAGCTGAGCAGTGTCAGATTCCAGGGCGAAAGGATCTGCAGTTTGCCCTGGCACAGCTCCAGCCAAAGCTCCTGGCTGCAGCCTTCCAGCAAAGCCAGACCCTGCTGGAATCCCCAGGCTGGGAAGGGCTGGAGGGAGGGGATGGCAGTGCCTGAAGCCCTCACAAGAAGTTGTCTTGGCAGGGACCCTTTGCCAGGGGATCATCTGCAGAGCCCTGCACATGAAAGGCTGGGGAACCAACCCAGGGCTGCCATGAGCTCATTCCCTAATGACAGTGCCCCAGGAATTCCAACCCAACTGCCCTCTGATCCTTGGACAGACCTAAACTGCATTTTTGCTTGTGGAAAATCAGCAGCAGGAAGGAAAGACAAAGAACCAAATCCTGTGCCAGGACCTGCTGCTGGTTTTACTCCAGGGAGGAACAACTCTGCCCTCTGTGCCCTTTTCCTACAAAGCACCACGTGCCAAAAGAGCCAGGAGTACTTTCACTCCACTGCAGCTTTTAATCAGGAATTTTAATCAGGAAAAGGTGCTGGTTTAACAGCCTGAGGCAGAGCTCACAAGAGCAGAGGAGAAGCTGCAACATCTGGGTGCCAGATGCAAGGGCAGGAGGTGGAAATGTTAAGGAGGGGATTGAAGACAACCCCAAACCCTCCTGGAGCTGTGGGATAAACGTGTACATAACCTCCATGGGACCAGGGCTGCCATGGAAAGGTTCCTGATCCCCACCTGAAACACATCTGAGCACTTCAGTGCTGCTGCTCAGCTGCAGAGCCTCCTCATCCACGTCCCACTGCTCTGAGAGGTGACACGCTGACATTTTCACAGGTGACACCAAATTGTGGCTGGCAGGTTCTCGCTGAGGAATTCACTGGGAATCAAGAGAACCATTATCAACCCCAAATTGAGGGCTTGTCATGCATTTTAGAAATTTTTGCCTGGCAGTTTTAAAGAAATCCAGGAGTTCTGCCCTATAAAACACTGCCCAGATTCACATTCCCAGAATCTGCTGCTCCCTGCCTGCACCTGGGCAGCACCAAAGGGCAGCAAAAGCACAGAAATTTCCTGTCCAGGGGCAAAACCTCCCAGACTGGGGAAAAACCCAGAATTTGCTCTCATCAATAACCCTGAACCATCACAGAATACCAGACTGGTTTGGGTTGGAAGGGACCTTAAAGCTCATTCAGTGCTGGGATCCCAGAGCTCTCTGTCCCTCAGCATTTACAAACAGTTTGGCTAATTTTGGTCCTAATCCTGCCAACAGCACCTACTGCAACATTTGCAATTAGAAGATGTGAAAAAAATCCCAAAATATGTATTCTCCTATTTTCCGTAAGATCAGTGCTTACTCCTGATCTCCTCATTAACTCCAACTCAGCAAAACCCTAAAGACATCCTTGGCATTGAACTCCAGCTTTACATCCCTGATTTTGTACCTTCCACCCTTATCCTGCTCCAGAGCTGCTTGCACTGAGGCCACGGCATTCTAATTAACACTGAGAAACAGAACTGCTGCCTTCCACCTGGAGGTTTGGGAACTCCCATCCTCCAACAGCTTTTAGGAGGCAAAGGCAATCCATGCTCAGGGCACCACTGTTGGAGCATTCCTGGGGTCACCATGAGATTCCAGCTGGAAAGGGAAGGGAAGGAAAGGAAAGGGGGCGAAAAAGAAAGGAAATCCATGCCCAGGGCACCACTAAGCATTCCTGGGGTCCCCATAAGATTCCAGCCTGAAAGGAAAGGAAAGGAAGGGAAAGGAGGAAAGGCCATTGGAGAGGTGGCAGGAGAAGGTCTGAGCTGCTCATAAAAAGCCACATCAAAGCCATTTACAGAAGGACAATGTGGGTTCATGGACATGGTTAAAGCCATAAATTCACTTCTCCCCTCAGCTCATGGTCCTTGGCAGGCAATGAGCAAAGGTAAAAGCAGCTCTCTGGTGCCCTGCTCTGCTCTGCCTTCCTTATTCCCTGCACAGAACTGGGATGTGCATCCCCAGGTCCTGCCCTTGGGTGGCTGCACAAGCTCATCCCAGTGCATTTGTGACTGGGACCACTGGGTCTGGAGCTGGTGCAAGGAAGGAGATGACTTTGAGTGATGTTGGAAAAACCAAACTGCCCCAAAGGAGTCAAATCTCCAAAGCACACACACACACACAGGGCTCTGTGCCACCTGCTGGGTTTCCATCCCTGCCCCTCCCAGGTGCTTTGCTAGGAGAGGCACCTCCCTCACACTCCCAGGAGCTTCCCAGCTACTTTTTAATAGAATTATTTGAGCAGAAAAGTTCATTTGGCCGATGCAGGCATTGGAAAACCCCAGAGCACTGCCACAGGAACTCAGCCTGTCCCACATGCACACACCCCCCAGATCCCAGACTCCACAGCTCACCTCTCAGAGCTGCCTGAAAAACTCAGCTCTCCCTTTAAACACAAAAATTGCTGCTCTTTTGCCTTTTCTGAGTGCCCCAAGTGCCTCCAGAGCTGCTTTTGAACCACACTGAGAGTCAGATGCAAGAGCCAAAACTCTGCAGTTCCAGCCTGGGATTTGGAGCATCTGTGTGGTTGTTTTTTCTCCCCATTAATTTAATTTGACAGAAACGAGCAGGAAAGCTTCTGGCTCCCGTGTGGGCAAAGTGGATAAACAGCAGGAATTTTAAGGAAAGCTGAAAGTAAACTGAAGAGAAAGAGGCTGGTGCCCTGGCTAACAGCCTTGTGTGCTTCCTCTCCCCATCCCAGCTCCGTGCCCTGCATGTTATAATGAGACTGTTTTCCTGCTCACCACTTGTTCCAATCTTTCCTTAGTGTTTGATTTGGACCATTCTGACTGGAGAAACATCACATCCTCTGCCAGGATGGATCTCAGGATGCAGGAGGAGAGGCAGTGCCCCATCACTGCCTGGCTGCCCCCAAATCCACCAGATTTGGACTCCAGAGCAGCAAATTTTAATCTTCCTGGAAAAACCTGCAAGAGTGAGTAATTCCTTAATGGGAAAACGTTTGTGTAGCTCTGTAGTGAGAACTGCATGAATTTAACATCACAATTATTCTTGCAGAGCTGCTCTCAAAGCCTTGTTTGGTTTTACAATTTCCCTGTTTTCCGGCGTGGGCAGAACTTGGCCCTTCCACCCTGCCCCTTTCCCTGGATCCAGCAGGAGCCTTTAGGGGATGGTTGCTGGCTCCAGCTGATCCCAGCCTGTGGAGCAGCCATGGGATCCACCCAAAGGGGACATCCCTGACCTCTCTGAGCACGAGCTTTCCCAAGTTGCAGCACTCCTGGGTTTCCTCACAGACTGAAATGCATCCAGGCCCCAGGGAGCCTCAGGGACTCATCCCAGTGCTGGGCTGGAGGCTCTGCTCCCAAGGGGAAGGGACAGGGGGACTCTGTGCTGGCTGGAAGGGTGAGCAGGAGCTGGAACTCAGAGATGTGCAAAGACAAACAGGCCAGGCAGCTCTCCCCTCAGCAGAGCTCTCCCAGCAATGTCACACAGCCTAAACCTGACACTCAAACAGTGCAAAAGCTGGGCTCAAGAGGAGAAAGGGTTTTGCCACCAGGTTCAGCTGGGAAAGGGGTTTTGGTCCAACCAGGGGCAGCCACAGCTTCTCTGGGCACCCTGTGCCAGGGCCTGCCCATCCTCCCAGGGAACAATTCCTGCCCAATATCTGACCTGAATTCCCCTCTGGCAGTTTGATCCCATTCCCTGTGTCCTGTCCCTCCAGTCCCTGCTGCAGGGTCCCTCTCTGGTTCCCCTGTGTCCCCTGCAGACCCTGGGAGGTGCTGGGAGGTCTCCAACAACCTCCTCTTCCCCAGGCTGCACAGCCCCAATGTTCCACAGCAGCTGCTTTGGGATTTTCCACAGGGTTACCAGCCATTCCCTTAGACAATGCAAACAGTTAAAGGACCCTGCTCGGGCAAATGGTTTAGAGCTGGAAGAGGGTGATGCTGTGGGAGAAAAAGCCACTATAACCCTCTCTGTCATGAGGGACAAACTCCACTGAGAACCCAAGCACAGACAGGGACACAGGGCTGTGCCTGTGCCACAATCTCCAGTGGCTCTGTGAGAATCAGGATCCAGAGACACCACAAGTCCTTATCAGCTCTTTATCAACTTGTTTGGTTTTATTTTACCTGTGCAAAACCACCACAACCCCTTGCCTGCTGCTCCTGCAGCCTTCTTAACTATTTTCTTTTAACTGTTTTCTCTGAATAATTTTCTCTTAACTTCTTAACTGTTTTGAAAATTTTTATTAAATTAACCCCAAACTCAGATTTTTGTTTCAGGTGACATCAATGCCTGATTCCCATTCAGCTTTACAAAGACATGGGCATGTCCTTCCCACCAAACAATGATGGAAACCAAAATCCTTGACAAAAACCACTGAGAACTGAGCAGCTGGCTTAGGCAATGGTGCAGGCTTCCAAATTTTCATTTCAGGATCTGCCAGCAGCAGCTCTGCCCACAGCAGTCCAGGGAAACCAAAGTGCACTGCCCAAAGCAGGGAGCCCTGTCCCCAAGGTCACCCACAGTACAGGCACCTGCTTGGGGCTCTCACATTAATGGCTCAGCACAAACTAAGAAGCAAGTGGGGTTGGAGGGCACTGCCTTTGGGGCTGGTTTATTTTTAACCCCAATGCAGGGAATAATTCATTATGGGCATCAAGAGAGGACATCAACAGAGAGGAATCAGGGATTCTGGTTGCAAAACAACCAGACAGCCTCAATTTAATTTTTAAAAGAAGGTTATTTTCATTTGTACAAACATGGAAAGCACTTTAGTGCAGTACTTCAGAAAAATTAAACTGGTGGTGTAAGAGTTGTTTCCATCAACCAAAGAGGATAAGAAAGGCAATACAATTTCTAATGCCTCTATTAATAAAATTTATACAGGTTTGAGACAATGGGAATGGCCCTTGTGAAAAACACAGAAGCTGCAGAAGCTGAGAGCACTCCCTTAGTTCGTTGTTCCACATCTGCACTGCATCTCACAGACTCAGGAAAGGGATTTAAAATCTTTGGAATTCCTTATGGAATGTGAGAACTGCCAGCAAATTCCACTGTCTCAGTTCTGTATTCCAGGCAACAAAGAAAAGGTGGAAAAACAGCAGGAAATATAAGGGGTGCTGGGGAGGCACTGCCACAGAACAGGAGTCATTCTTATAAAACTTGATAATTTAGGTAACCAATTTCCTGATTTATTTTCCTATTAAATGTTTCATGCAGTGCCCTGGATGTCCTGAAAATCAAAGTATTCGACATCACAGCTGAGAGACAGGACTGTGTATTTTCCAGGACTGTTTTCTTGGGAAATGAAATACAACATTTCAGGCAAACCCAGCCAAATTGTGCCTTCTGGCGTTGCCAGCCCAGGAGAGCCCTGAGCTGCTCCACGTGGGGCTGAACTGAACTGAACCCAGGAACTGGGGATCAGCACGAGGAGATTTGGATATTGGGCAGGAATTGTTCCCTGGGAGGGTGGGCAGGCCCTGGCACAGGGTGCCCAGAGCAGCTGTGGCTGCCCCTGGATCCCTGGCAGTGCCCAAGGCCAGGCTGGACACTGGGGCTGGGAGCAGCCTGGGACAGTGGGAGGTGTCCCTGCCCATGGCAGGAGATGAATTTTAAGGTCCCTTCCACCCAAACCATTCCATGATTCTGTGAAATTCAGCTCCAGAGGTGGTGACAAGAATGCCAGGGGTGATGCCATCCCCAGCACACCCCAGCTCTGCTTCCCTCTGACACGTTCCCTGTGCAGCAGCACAGCAGCAACAGCTTCCCTCTGCTGCCCAAAGGTGATGCACACTCAGGACTTCCAGAATGAAGAGGCAAAATTTAAAAAATAATTAATCTGCACTGCAAGCCCATCCCAGGCAGGCTGGGTCCAGGGCCACGCACATCCAATAAATTTATTACATCTTTGGAAAACAGTTTCCTGCTCCCCTGGCACAGCAGCTTCCTGCCCCAGCAGTGACACAGAACATCCTTCACCAGGACCAGGTAAAGCTGCTGCTCCAGACAAACACCTGAACTTCCCACTGCCTTCCCAAAGGAGGCACGGAACCTCTGCTGTGTGTGCACACAGCTCCTGCTGCCATAGCTGCTGGCACAGCTCTGGGGACACTCGGGGCACATGGGGCACACTCAGGGCACAGCTCTGGGGACACTCAGGGCACAGGGGGCACACTCAGGGCACTCAGTACTGAGGCAGATGCTGGCAGCATCCAAGGGACTGGCTGCAGTGAGGAGCCTCAGGGGATGACAATGACAGCATGAGCACATCTCAGATCTCATGGCTCTTGGAGCTTTATGGTTCAGGGCAGCGTTCACTGGAAACTGAGCTGAACTCTGCAGAGCTCCCCAGTGCCCTCCCTGACATAGCTCCTCAGGACAGAGCTGGACTCAGCCTCGGGTCAGAGCTGGGCTCAGCCTTGGGACAGAGCTGGGCTCAGCTGTTGGGGAAGATGAAATAGGAAAGCCTTATAGATATGATTACCTTGCAAAAGATACTGGAAATATGGAAAGTAAAATCGAAATTGAGATGAAGACAAGGTTTGAGTTAAAGAGTAACTAAGAAACAATGGTAGAGCTGGCTGAAGGGAATCCTCCTTCTTGATAGAACAATGCCCTCTGTCCAGGCAGGTCCAAAGGACAGAACAAACCATACCTGCCTGGTAGGAGATTCCTAGTAGTAGTTTTTTAAGGTTTAAAATATAACCCTGTATGGTAATGTAATAATTCTTATAGGTTGCATGCAAATATTGTAGAGTTTGTAGCTTGTTTCAGATTGGTTAAAGAGAATTAGAATATTCAACAGAGAAGATGATTTATTGTATTGTAAACGGCAAATCGCTCTCTTTTTGCTCTTTTTGCCTCTTTCTCTCTCTCTCTCTGGCCTGCTCTGAGCTGTGTCTTGCAGCCCAGCAGCCTCTCACACCCACGCTCTTTCACAATAAACTCTCATGCTCTAAACCCATCTTTAGAGATCTCTCACTTCTATTTTACCCCTATAACCAAAATCCACAGAGTTAAATCCTACACTCAGCCTCAGGACAGAGCCGGGCTCAGCCTCTGGTCAGAGCTGGGCTCAGCCTTGGGACAGAGCTGGGCTCATGTTCAGACACAGCCCTTGCAGGGGGCACCGTGGGTGTCTCACCCCCTGCTCTGCCCTCAGTCCTGGACACCCCACAGCCCCACACGCCTCTGCTGCCCATCCCAGCCTGCTTTAACACCAAGGAGCTTTCTCCAGCACTGCTGCCCTGCAGCGGGGCTGGGATGGGACAGAAGGCCCAGCCCAGGGCAGGGGGGCCATCAGAGGTCCCCGAGGTGCAGGAGGGGAGGCTGTGGGGACAGGGGAGGGCCTGGGGACACAGAGCGGCCAACAGCCCCCACACTGCATGGACTCAGAGCCGGACTCTGCCCTCCCTCTCCCTAAGGCATCCCTAAAGATGTTCAAAGTGACCCTGCTGAAATACTCAGCTCCTCAGAGAGCTCCATCCAGCCCTGCTCACAAACACAGCAGGATTGCTACAGACAGATCCCGTGTCATTTCCGAGGTGGAATCCCCTTCCCTTCCAGTGGCCCTCATATTTCCATGTTTCTAATTTCACTGCTTTGCTTTCTGGAGCATCAAATATTCCCTGACCTTCCCTGAGCATCAAATAACCCTGAGTTAGGGTTTTAATACAGGGGAAATTCTGTGTGCCATATGTGAGGGGGAGCAGAACATGCTGAGTGCACAAGTGGGTGGAAAAGTCCGGGGGGGAGCTGCAGCAGAAGGGAGGGAAAACACTGCATTAAATATTGGTGTTTGAAAGTTGCTGAGCAGAGGAGGAAGGCTGTGCAGCCAGGTCTGAGATCCTCCCCTGCTCCATCACTCCAGTCCCCAGCAGCAAGGCAGAGAGTGCAGAGCCTGATGCCCAAAGGGGAACATATGGTGAGTAATTCCAAACTCATCCATTTTCCTGCTGAAAACTCAGCAGATAAATATGCCAGTATTTGTCTCATCCTTTTTCCTATACAAATCCTGCAAGGTGCTGAGCACCAGCAACTTTTTGAGGCAGATTCCAGAGCTGAGTCTCGTGGGGATGAGGATGCTCAGCACCTCCTGTCCAGCTCAGCTCTGGGAGAGTTCAACTTTCCTTATTCTTGTCAACCTGCATTTGCAACCCCACAGCCTCACTGCTGTCCCCCTGTCTCCTTTCAGAGGCTGAATATTGAGCAGGGTGGTGTTGGATGAGAACAAATTGATCCTGGTAAGAAAGCCAAGAGATTCTGCTGGAAGTTTGGGGGCAGGAACAGTCGTCCATTGAGAAGTTCATTTCCTGTAAATGTTGTTTCCATTGATAGTGAGTGGCAGTTACAGGAGTTTGGGAAGTTTTGTCTCACGAGGAAGAGTAACTGCATCCCAAAACTTCAACTCTTCACTGCAGCAAAACACTCAGCAGTGCTTGGAGGTCCTCAGAACCAAAATCCAATCTCCAAAGGTGACCTGGACACCCTCAGTGCGGAACCTCAGTGATTTGGGGCAAATTACACTTTTCTCTGACTGCTCTGAGGAAAATAGCTCTGAAATCCATCCCATTGGCTTTCCAAATTCCGCAGGGGAAGTTCAATATAGTCCCTCAGCTGTCACCTGGTTATTGCCAGCAAGGCAGCAGGAAGCTTGTGCACCAAAACATCTGGAGAGGACTGGGCAGCACGCTGGATTTCCAGGTGTCCTCCTGCAGTCTGTGCCTTTGGCCAGGCCCTGACACAGCACTCACCAAACCCTGCCCAGCTCTGCAGCTCAGCTGCTCCTCGTGTTCCAGAGCTCCCCGTGGTGGCAGTGAGGCCACCCAGGCCTCCCCATCCTTAGGGCCATGGAGAAATCCCAAACATGTCCCCTGCCACATTCTCTCCATCCTCCCAACCCCGCCCAAAGCTGCTCTTAAATCCCAAAGCTGAGTTCAACCCGCAACCAGTCGTGTTTGTGCCAGGATTTTGGGGCCATCATGGGCATATACCCCATTTCCCTGCTGGTGAGAAAAGAGTTATTCCAGAGCCTTCCCAAAGACAGACACTTTTGGGAAGACAGTGTTGCCGTTCTCCCTCTTTCCAAAGCCAGACTGTCCTTGTGGCTTGTCCCATCAGCCTCTGATCTGGATTAAATCAGTACAAACTCTTGATACTTTTCCACAACCTGCAATCTCTCCCAGCGGGTGCCCCTGGGTGCCTCAGGGGCTGAAGTGGAGGCTGCATGAGCAGCTCCTTGCAGAGAACATTTGCAGCTCCTCCTCAGCAGCAGCAGCCAGGGCTGAGCTCTGCCAAAGCCTGAGGTCTCCCTGCAGCTGCTGTGACACAGCCCCAGGGAGCTGCTCTGCAGTGACAGGGCTGTCACAGAGCCAGCCCCATGGATTGTCCACCTGTCCTCCCTGCTGCTGGCACTGCCCTGCCTGTCCTGCTGTGCCAGAGTCCCCTGGCGTGCCGGGGCTCACAGGGCACCCCTCCCTGCCCTGCTGAGGGTTCCTGGGCTCTCCTGCATCACTCCCAGGCTTGTTTGGGTTTAGGACACTGGAGGTGCTGCTCTGGCTGTGGCAGGACGGTCTGTGGGTGACACCTCCAGCCCTGGCAGGGTTTCCAGGGGGGTTTCCAGGGTTTCCAGTAAAACCACGGGCTTTTCCCAGAGGGATCATTCGTTTTGTGTTCCTCACTGTGCCAGACTGAACTCAGCCCAGCCCTCGCACAAGCTGAGCCTTGAAAGGAATAAGGAATTTGTCTTCACAAACAAAACTGTGGGTCTTTCCAGTAGATAAAAACAGCAGTGAAAGATAAAAGAAACAATGGGGAGGATTCCACTGATTGATGAATGGAATGAGGGAAATTTGCATTTACAAACAAACCAAAGGTCTGCAGATACATAAAATTGAATATGGAGAAATGAGAGGAACATTGAGAAGATCCATAAATTCCATAAGGAATTCCACCGAGTGATGCAAGGGAAGGACAAAAGGGGGGGATTATACCTTGGGGGGGGGTCTCAGGTATTGGGTGTTCTGGGAAGTCTGGGCCTCTGGAATACCTCAGCCAGCTGGGAAAGAGAGAGGGACATACGGACGGGAATCAGGGTAAAAAGGAGGCTGCATCCTCCAAAAATCCGAGAGACCCCAGGGGAAATGCCCCATGGCCTCTCCCTTTATTTGAATAAAGTGACAGGACTCCTCTGTCTACTTTTTGGACATCAACCTCTGGTGTTTGTGGATTGATTTTCCTCATAGCCTGAAGGAGGCAGGTTCAGAAAGAAACTTCCTGGCAGAGGCTGGGATGTGTTTGGCTCCCAGGGCACAGCCTGGCTGCAGCCCTGCCCGCCCCAGCATGAGGGGTGGCCTTGGGGACCTCTGCCACATCACTGCCCCTCTGCCACTCACTCCAAGGCCTTTGCACCATGGGCTGCTTCTGCTGGGGATTCCACACGTGGCTACTCAATCTTTTGGGACCTTGGTGGGAGCTCCTGTCAGATAGAGACAAAACATCCACCATGGTATCAATGGGTCAAGGAGGGAACGAGTTCAGGCTGAACACTCCTTCCTCCCAGGGCAAAAAAGCAAATTAAGGACAATGAGGAGATGGATCTTGTGGACCAAAAGGAGCCTCCCTTGGCCAAGCTGATAATAAAGGCCTGCCATTGGCACCAGTAAATGAAACTGGTGACTTACAGAGCTGCCACGATGCTTTATTGACCATCTGCTCCTGGCTTCCCTTTGCTGCTGCTGGAACTGATGTTTGCAGCTGGCAAACTTTGTCATTTGCAGACAGCTCCTCACTGCTGTAACTGATCTGAGCCTGGTGGCTCCCAGGGCTGGCAGAGATGTCCTGGCAGCAGGACACTTCTCCAAGGCAGAGGAGGCACCCAGCCACCCCCTGGCATCCTCCTGCTTCATCCAAGTCCCACCTTGTTCCCTGCCACATCCACAGGCAGAAAAAGGCTTTTCTCAACTGCTGCTTAAAGCCCAAATCCTGTGGTGGGAAACCCCAAACCTTCCACAAGGACCCCTTCCAGGAGCTCACCCTTTCCATGACTTTTGAAAGAGCATTTGCAAGCAATTAATACTCCCTTGCCTTTTTTCTCTCCCACACAGAACCAGGCAAAAAAAAATATTAAAAAATCTCTCCTTCAGCAACCTCAGGACACAAACCAAGCAGGGCATTTAATGGCCCTCTGTACTGATACACAGAGAAGATTCCTCTTTTCAGGGAGCATCCCTGATGGGATGCTAATGAGAGACAATCTTTCAGAGCAGGAGAGCTCCTCAGAGATTTTAAATATCCATTTCTCAGGATTTCAGAACTTGAGTCAATATTTCACATCTACAAGGGATGAAAGGAAAGCTCGTGGGGCCTGTGCAAGCTGACTTCCAGCTTCCTGCTCCCGTGCCCTGCCCTCTTAGAAACATTTCTGTGAGGCAAATCCCAGTGGCAACATGCAGGGGGCTCTTAATTCGGGATATAAATTCTCTGCCATCCATTAGCATTGTCCAGAGGCTCAGAGCACTCCCAAAGATTGTCCCCTTCTTGCAGCATCCTTCACCTTCAGCACCTGGGTGAGGAAGAATTCAATGGCCACTCCATTTTCAGGCTGTGGGATGAGGATGTTGATCACTCTCACTCCACCTCTCACATATTAAAGACAACAGAAAAGAGCTGAAAAGTTCATTCTGCAGAAGCCCTGGAGAAGCCAGTCAGCAATGATGACATCTCTCAGTGAGCTGCTCATCCAGCAGACCTTTGGAATGAGTTCTTTAAGTTTACTCAGAACTACAAAACCATGGATTATTTCCTGTAATTTGTCCCCTGTGTTTGCAGGGAGCAAAGGCAGAGCTGTTACAGATCTCAACAAGCAGGAAGGGGAAATGAAAGAGTTTAGCAGGGACATCCTGCACTGCTGAAACTTAAGATTTCTGGCACTAAACAGTGCTGGTAGGAGAGGTCAGGATAAAATCGTGGAGTTTTTTAGGTTGTAAAAGATTACTGAGTCTGACTGCTCTGTAAGCACTGCCAAGGCCACCACTGCCCCATTGTCCTCAAGTGCCACATCCTCCAGGGATGGGGACTCCACTCCTGCTCTTGGCAGCTGTGCTAAGGCTGGACAGCCCTATCATGAAGAAATATTCCCCAAAATCCACCCTGAGCCTCTCCTGGCCCAGCCTGAGGCCGTTCCCTCTCCTCCTGTCCCTGTTCCCTGCGAGCAGAGCCCGACCCCCCTGAGCCCCCTCCTGTCAGGGACTTGTGCAGAGCCACAAGGTCCCCCCTGAGCCTCCTTTGCTCCAGGCTGAGCCCCTTTCCAGCTCCCTCAGCCTCTCCTGGGGCTCCAGCCCCTTCCCAGCTCTGTTGCTCTTTTTACACCCAGCAGTTCTCCCACTCCAGTTCAATTCCTGATGAATTCCCAGCTCAGCTCTGCCCTGCTCCAGCCCCTGCCCAGAACCCTGAATGTGACACTCAGCCCCCAGCTCTGGGCTCTCTCCAGTCTGTCCCTGCAGAGCAGCCCAGGCTGAGGATGAGCTGCAGCTCCAGGTGCCACCGAGCACACGGGAGGCTCACACTCCATCATGAGCTTGGTCTTTAATCTCTATTTTTATCTCACCCCCAGAGAAGCAGAAGGCTGAAGGAAGAGCTTCTGCCACTTAAGATGAAAGTTTCTGCTCTATCTCTGCTCATTCCAACCCTGAGCCAAACTGGGGGACAGCCCTCCCCTAAAAATCCTCGGTGCACCCTCAGCCAAGGGGGTCTGGCAAACCATGGGGCTCCAGTAAACTGGTGGACAAGACCCCTTCTCTTCAGAGGCTGCTCATGGAATCAGAGTGTCCCGGGCTGGAAAAGTCCCACAGGGATCACCCAGTCCAGCTGCTGGCCCTGCACAGACACCCCAACAATCCCCCCCCAGTCCCTGAGGGCATCACCAAACACTCCCTGAACTGTGGCAGGGCTGCTCCTCACCTGAACTCTGCTTTATTCCAAGCCCCAACTCACAGAGTTTGCTTTGGAGAAAATAAAGAAACAAATAAATAAAATTCCCTTTGCTTGTACACAGCAAGAAAGATAATGCCGGTTTGCTGTGGAATAAAAATGCCACCAGTTATTTATCCAGGTGAAGAATTAGGTACTGCACGAGCTAGGAAAGCTCAATGAGAAAGTAAATCCTTAGGATGGAGCACACAGGGAAAAAAAAGATTAATTGATTTGTGACTACAAGGAGGTTTATTCCGAACCATATTTATCACTACAGTGTGTTTGAATTCGGCAGGAACTCCACTCAATTTTCTTCTGCAGCCTTTCTCTGCTGTTCAGGGAAATACATCAGTAAGAAGAGAGAAATGACACTTCATTTTAAGGAGCATCACCTTGCTTTAGAGAATAAACTGACTCTGGAGCTGCAGCTCTGGTACACCTGCCCAGCTCACACCCAGCTGGGATCTGGCAGCTGACAGAACCCAGAGCTTTGCTGCCACTGTGAAGGGACCCAGATTTACATCCCAATTTGAGTCACTTTTCATCTCAGGGTGCTGAAGGTGACAACTCGCTTGGAGTGGAAGACAGGGGAGGGAAAGGGAAGATGGAGGAAAGGGAAGGATGCAGGAAAAGGGAAGGATGCAGGAAAAGGAAGGATGTGCATTTTCCCCTCTGTGCCACCCTCTGCCTCCCTGCCCTTCCCTGCAGGAGCACCCATGGGCTGTGCCACGGACCCTCTGGCTCTGCAGAGCTCAGCCCCAGGGCACTTTGTCTTTAAACAAAGTGCACAGCAGCACTGGTGCCTTCTCCACCAGGGAAGAACTGTCCTACTCCTCCATCTCTCTCCATACAGAAATGGCTCTGCTCTTTAAAGAATTCCCAGTTCACTCCTCAAAAATCACCTCCAACACACCTGAACCCCGGGCTGTTACACCCATCCCACAGGGAAACTGATACCACAAACAGAGATAACTGATCCTGGCAGGAGCTGGGCAGGTCCTGAGCTGGGAATTCTCATGGATTCTGGTTCCCTGATCCTCCTGCCATTCCTCTATTGCCTGTTCAAACATGCATTTGCTCCTATTTACCCACTACAGCCTTAAAATACATAGAGATTTCAATACTCTAAAGACAGGTTAATCATTTATTTATTCTTTGCTTCTTATTTCAGAGGCCTGAATTACACCATAATTACTTGGAGAGAGGCTCTAACAACCCAAGCTGTTTGTCTAGCAGACTCATTTATTTTTGCATGGCAAAACCATTATTCCCCCCCCAAAATCAGAACAAAGTAAGAAAAATACCCTTGAGTGCTTCATCCAATTTTAAAGCAAGAGCTGTGTTAGCCCCTACAAGAGCCAGCAACTGAATTCCCAATTACAGGACAGCTCAAGCAACAATTCTGGATCATCTGGCACAGCTCAGGCAGCTCAGAAAGGAAGAGGCAACTGCAGGAATTGGGCTGGGAAAGGCTTGGGAAGAGCAAAGTGAGGGAAAGCTGCTGTGCTGGGCAGTCCTCAGGGGAAGCCCAGCCAGCCCAGGGGTGCTCCAGCTGTGCTGCCCCAGCAGGAGGAGGGATCAGGCAGGGCAGGAATGCTGCAGAGCCCTGCCCCAGGTGTGCCTGGGCTCCCCTCTGCCCACCAGCACTCAGGGACAAACGCTTGTCCCCGCACAGTCCTGGCCCTGCCTCGCTGCAAACATTTAAAGATGTTTTCCCCTAATTCCCAGTTTTCCCCGCTTCTCCTGGAGAATGAGCCATGACACACGAGCCATTTGCAACGCTGCAAGTGTGACATTGGCTGCATTTCCATGGCAACTGCCCCCTCCATCCCAGCCTCTGGATGTGCATTCTCGGCAGGCTCGGGCTGCAGACACAGATCATTATATTTAATCTGAACAAGTGTGTACCTGAGTTGACTTTATTTCATGAAACTGCATAAGAAATTAAATTTCTCTCACTATTTCCTGCTCTCCCATCCCGGTGTCATTACTTGCAGGGCTCTGCCATTACTTGTTGGCATTTTGCATCAGTACATAATGATACAATATCAGATAATGTTAAGATGCAGAAACCACTCCAAACACCAGACAGCAATTTTCTGCTCAGTTTCCCAATTTAACCTGAATTGATACTACACTGTAAGTCTGGATGAGGTTCAGGGACTGCTCTAATTAGAGCAGCATCTCGGGCAGCAGCACTCGCATCCTGCCTGTTTGGCCCCGGCCTTGATAGGGCAATTAAGAGGCAGAAGAGAGAGCTCCTCTCAGGATTTGTGCTCATGAACAGCACCAGCTCCTCCTGTTACACCTCATCCTCTCATCCTCCAGCCCAGCGCAGCTCTCAGCCCTCATGGAATTCATTGTGTTTTATAAATCCCACTTCAGATGGATGAGTTTAACTTCACCTGCCCAGGAAAACGCTGTGGGATGGGGAGCAGCCCTCGTGGAGCCCAGCTCCTGCAGCTCCTGCAGCTCCTGCAGCTCCTGCAGCTCCTGCAGCTCCTGCAGCGGGGCTGGGGCAGCTCAGGAGTTAAAAGTGCCCAGCAGTGGCACCAGAGCCACGGGCAGGGACTGAGCCCAGCAATTCCCCTGCACAGGAGGCACAACTTCTGCCCTGGGCAGTGCCCAGCCCTCACCAGGCTGCCCAGGGAGGGGCTGGAGTGTCCCTCAGCGGGGACATTGCAGAGCCACATGGACACAATCCTGTGCCCTGGGCTCTGGGATGGCCCTGCCTGAGCAGGGAGGTGGCACCAGGGACCTCTGTGGTCCCTCCAGCCTGGCCCAGTCTGTGGTTCCCCACCTCTCCTAACCACTGGCACAGCAAATCTTCTCCTGTTGACTCAGCTCTGGTCTTTTCCACCCCAGAGGCCACCAAGAAGAGGTGACACATGATGGCAGCAGCGCAGCCCGAGCTGGGGATTCACTGCCCTGAGAGTAACACGAGACAACAGCAAGTGCATGGAGGTCACCAAAGGATGTTTTTTCCTGCTGTCAGCCCAAAGACCCTGAGGGAGCTGTGCTGACCCCCAGGAATCCCCCCTGGGCCCTGTGCAGGCAGAGGGGCCCTGCCCACACCTGTGGGATGGCAGCAGGTACTGAGCCCCAGGGACTGAGGGAGGAGCTGCTCCAGGATAAATCCTTCTTCCACAGGGATCCCGAGGAGCTCCCCCTGATGAGGAGCAGGGAGGCAGAGAAATGCCCTCCTGAGTCCTCATTAACCCCTTTTCCCCACAAAACTGCATGAGCTCAGGAAATTGCAGTTTGGACAATGCTCTCAGGCACAGGGTGGGATTCCTGGGGCTGTCAGTGCAGCTGGACTTTGATGATCCTTGAGAGCCCCTTCCAGCTCAGGATATTCTGTCCAGGGACTGGTTTATGGTGCTATGGAGAGGACCCACATCCCTGTGTTGTGGAGGAACACAAACACAGCCCCAATGCTCCATGGGGCTGGATCCCAACCCAGAACAGCCAGTGAACAGCTCCATGGGGTGTGATAAAAACCACGGGGGAGAAAGTGCCTGAAGGAGCCTTGGCTGCACTCTTCCCTCTTGGAAAGGCAGTGGCAGGAGCTGCCTCTGTGCAGCTCTGTGTGAATTGCAGCAGGAGAGTGGTGGGGGCTGGCACAGGGAAAGGCAGCAGAATGTTCTCATCAGGGACTGAGCCTTTTGTGCTGCCTTCTGCTGGGGGGGACTCCTGCAGCCCCACAAACTCCTTTCAGCCAATGGACAGAACTTCCTGTGTTTTCAGCCAAGCTTAGGAGGGCACAGAAAATAAACCCATCACTCTCAGTTCTGACTGCCCCATCTTGCAGAAACAGAGCCTAAATGAGGCAAAGACAGGATAAGATGAAAACTAAATAAAGCCAGGATTTGGTAGTTTAAGCTATCAGAGATGCATCTTGCACCTCTCCTCAGGAACACTTCTCCATCTTCACAAAGATCTGCTCGTGGCAGATGAAAAATCCCATGTGGAAAACGCTGAAATGTAAATGGGTGTATTCAAAGCAAAGGCACAGCCGAAATTTGTCACACATTTTGTGTGCTCACCTCTCACGCCGTGGTTTGAGTGTCACCTGCACAGGCACGAGGTTCTGTTATGTCATTTATCAGGTATGGGGCAATCTGGGAATCTGAATCAGAAATGGCCCCATCACAGGTGTAAAAAAGTGTCAGATCCCAACAGGAACCAGAGGCCACATCAGAATTTAAGCCACCGCCTCCCACCACACACAAGTGTCACCAAAAACCCTGTAACACCAGTGGCTGGGGATGGTCAAGAAACAGAACTTTTCCAAAGAGGGAAAAAAGCAGGATTTCAGCATTTGTTTCACTGTGACAGGATGTAAGATTTATTGGGGTTTTTCACTAGGGAAGAGGGAAATATGAGAAAATCCCAGAATCACTGAGGTTGGAGAAGAACTCAAAGATCATGGAGTCCAAGCTGTGCCCCATCCCCACCTTGTCCCCAGCCCAGAGCTCTGAGTGCCACCTCCAGCCCTTCCTTGGGCACCTCCAGGGATGGGGACTCCAAACCTCCCTGGGCAGCCCCTGCCAAGGCCTGAGCACCCTTTCCATGGGGAAATTCCTGCTGATGTCCCCCCTGAGCCTCCCCTGGCCCAGGCTGAGGCTGTTCCCTCAGTGGCCCAGCACCATCTCAGAGCACTCAGGGCAGTGCCTTGCTCAGGATCTTTATCCAGGACATCAGCAATGGGAAGCAGCAGATGGATCCCGAGGTCCCTGGGCACCCTCAGCACAGGGACTGGGAGTGGATCTTGCTTCCAATCCCTCCCCACGATTGATAAATCTCAGAGATTTGAAGAGCTCCAACCAAATGCCTGGAAGCAAATCCCAAAATGCAGAACAGGGACCTGGGGCTTCCCAAGCTTTCGTTTCCCATTCTTCACACTCCTGCTCTGACCTGAACCAACCTTCAGGGTGAGAATTTCACACCTCTCCCAAAAACCAAACCCAGAAGCCCTGTGCAAGCTGGGCTGCAACTGCAGAGGCACCACTGAAACTTCATTTTGGGGAAAAAAAATCAAAAAGAAAGAATTTAACCCAAGACTTTCCCACCTGCACTCCAGAGGGGCCTATCAGGTCCCACCACTCCAGAGGAGTGGGAGGGTAACACCAGCTCCTTTTTGGGGCCCCATACTTGGGCTGCCAACTTAAACCCCTTGTTATTCCACCTCTCCAATAATAAATCACTTTCCTCTGAAAGGAGCTGCTCCAGTGCAATGCTCACTCATGCACAGGAAATTAAGGCATGTTATAAAACTAATTTCTGAGCCCTGGTGGCCACAGAGCCTCTCTGGACAGCAACTGGGGAACCATTTCCCATGTTTGATCTGAGTTTTTCTCAACAGTGCTAGAAACAGCTGGAAAGTTCTAAACTTTGTTTTACCAAATGAAAAACTTGATCAAAATGGGCATTTACACACAGCTGGGGCAGGGCAGGGGAGGTACCATCAAATCTTCCATCCCTGAAAAATCTCCCAATTTTTTCATTTTTTAATACTGAGAGTGAAAATCAGCCAAATTTCCTTTCATTAGCACTTGTTATGTTGTTTTTGCTTTCTCTGAAATATTTCACTGAAGAAAAAGAATTCCCCACAAGCTTTAATTTTAATTGATTCCTATTCAACCCAATGAGGTCATGCATGTTTAATTATCATCATCCCTATTACAGACAGAAAATCAACTTCCTCTGATGTTGCTATGCTAATTATCTTCTCATTTGTTTAGCAATGGCATCACACAACTGATGGAGATTATGGAAAACAAAGAGCAAAAAGACCTGTACAGAGCACTGCAAAGAGTGGCCAGGACTCAGCAAAGTCCTGGAAGGATCACATGGATCACATCCAGCACCATTTACAGATTCCTTTTAGCTCTCCAAGGCAGGAACACGCTCAGGGATTTTGCCATGTTGAAATTTCAGTAACATAAAGAGGAAGAACAGGATGAAAATATCATCCCATTCCTTGAAGTGCTGGGAATGGAGGGGGAGAGAAATTAAAAACGAGGCTTTGAAAGGGACAAAGCATTTGTGAAATTCAAGGCTGCTCCAAACACCAGCTCAGGTCTCTCAGACTGGGAATGAAACCCGGAACCCCAGAATGGGTTGGGTTGGGAGGGGCATTGAAGCCCATCCAGTGCCACCCCTGCCATGGCAGGGACACCTCCCACTGTCCCAGGCTGCTCCCAGCCCCAGTGTCCAGCCTGGCCTTGGGCACTGCCAGGGATCCAGGGGCAGCCACAGCTGCTCTGTGCCAGCCCCTCACCACCCTCCCCTGCTCTGGGCACATTTCTGGAAATCCCTGGCAGCACCAGCCCCTCCATCCCTTTGCCAGTCTGGCCCTGGGAGGCTCCCAGCTGCCTCTCAGTGATGGTGACCTTTCCTCCTGATGATCCTGTTGATCCAAGACTCTTCAGAAGTGAGCTGGGGTCAGGGCTGAGAGCAAACAAAGCCAACCCAGAACCTGCAATGGACTGGAAATGCTCCTTTTTTCTCACAGGGAAGGTAAACTTGATGCTAATCTCTGCTCCGAGCAAGTGTAATCCTTCTGCATCCCAATAAATTGTGGCAGCTACAAGTACAACTCCACACATCAGTGCAGTGATGTGTGTGACCCAAAATAAGAACATGAGGGCCAGGAGACTGCTCTCCAAAGCTGCTGGGTGTGCAGAGCTCTGCAATGGTTATTAGGTTCGTTTAAGTACCAAATTAAACAAAGAGTGGGAGGAAAGACTGATGAAACCAAAATCTGATCTCCTGCTCTAAGTTTAACCTTAGCTTGGCAGATCTGTCTGCTTCTACGCTTATTTTTAATTTAGTAATGCTCTGATGATTTATTTCTATACTAAAGCCTATTTCACAAAGGCTGAAAAAGAAACGACTGCAGGAGAAGCAAATTCCCCCTCACGGCTGAAGCGAAGGCACTGCTGCAGGCACACAGGGAATTTGGGCTGATTTATGGCCAGCTTAGCCAAGGGAAGCACTGCTCCCTGGAAAAAGCACTCAAACTACATTGTCTGCCCTGCTCCAGTGGAAAATGTGGCTCTGCTGCAAGCCCTGCTCACTGCTAGGGCTGCACAGCCCCTTGGGTTGTGTCAGCTCCCTGGAAATCTTGGACAGGTTTGAGAGCCCCTTTGGATGGAAGATGTGGAGGGACAGCAGCCTGGTGCCACAGCCCACAGAAACTGCTCATCCTGAACTACCCCTGTTCCATGAATTCCCAAGTGATTTCTCCTGGCAGTAACTGCAAGTCCCCATCCCCAGATCAGATGGAACAATCCAGCAAAGCAGCCATCTGCTTCCCCCATCTCCTCAATCCTGCTCCAAAAGGAACTTGAATCTCTCATCTCCTTCCTTCTCACTTTATTTTTAGAGCATCTTCAGCCAGAGCTCAGCTCCCCATCCTTAACACTGCACCTTGTGTGCTTCTCTCTCCCTCCAACCACAATTTCTTCCAGCTGGAATATTCTACTCGACACCACACATTTGCTGACCAGTGGACACAGAGCTTTGCAACACAAGGAAAACAAAATATCTTGTGGATTAGAGAGACCTAGATCCTGAAATTCACTCTGAGGAAGGGGAAGAGCTTCAGCAGACTTTGTCATCTAAAAGAAAACCATATTTTTCATTTTGTTCCCTCTCAGAAAAGTGACAAACCCATGACTGCCCACATACAAGAGCAGCTGCCTACGGACACAGAGAAAATACAGAGCTCAGAGCTCCTGGAGTTTGTTTATTTTCTGCTTTGGGGATGATTCCCACACAGCTGTCAACTGGAGCAGAGAGATAAGCCCAAACTCGGGGCTGATACAGCTCTTAGGAAATGTTCCCATCCCTTTCCTTCACCAAGAAGTGCAGGAAATGCACAGAGACATCCCAGCTCCCTGGGAAAGGGAGGGAGACTCAGGGGAAGTGCTGGGTGAGGGTAATGGGGGGACTGGAGCATCTCCCATGAACACAGGCTGGGAAAGCTGGGATTGTGCAGCCTGGGAAGAGGAGGTTGTTGGAGACCTCCCAGCACCTCCCAGGGTCTGCAGGGGCACAGGGAAGGCAGAGGGACCCTGCATCAGGGACTGGAGGGACAGGACAAGGGAATGGGGTCAAACTGCCAGAAATTTAGGTCAAAGATAGGGAATAAATCCTTCCCTGGGAGGGTGGGGAGGACCTGGCACAGGGTGCCCAGAGAAGCTGTGGCAGTGTCCAAGGCCAGGCTGGACAGTGGGGCTTGGATCACTCTGGAACAGCGGAAGCACCAACAATTTGTGAAATTCCAACACCTGTAGGGAAGAGAAGCTTTTAACACTCCTATTTTCCTGCATCAACTACTCCATCCCAACAGCTTCATATCATGATCTGCCTTATTGTCCCTTCCAGGGCACACAGCCCACCAGCGAGCTTCCCAATTCCTCCAAACTTGGAGTAAAATCCATCAAGCTGCATCCCCAAACCCTTTTTCAGTGCCAGCCTTCGCTTCTGCCTCTGTTTTGGCAGCAAATGTTCTTGACACATTTAATGGTTCAACTGCAGTCCCACTCTGGATTGCCACAGTATCAAAATCTGATGTGGCTCCTTCCCTGGAGCCTGCAGTTCTCCAAGTTTTTAGTTCTGTCTGCATGGAGTTCATACCACGAGGAATTCAGAGTTCCTTGGCAATCTGCCTTAGCTGACTTCCCACACCTAAAGAAAACTTCTGTCATTGCAATAGGAGAAAAAAAAAAAAACTTTCCCCTAAAAAGAAGCCAGAACCACGGGATCACGTGGCCATAAAATCCCATTTGTGGAGAATCTTGGAAAGCTGTCAGCTGCTCTTTCCTCCCAGAGCTGGGCCTGACAGAGCAGCAGCATTAACCAGGGAGCCCAGACAGGCATTGAGGGTGCACATCTGGCTGTGATTGATGGCTCCTCTGATTGCCAGGAGAACAGAGCTGTGCTGGGGACAGTGCTGGGGACAGTGCTGGGGACAGCAGGGACCAGTGCCTCTGCAGGCATCCATCCCCTGCTCAGCACAGGGAAGAGCTCCAGCGGTGACTTTGGGAAGGACTGACAGAGCAAAGCTGAGCCTCCCTCTCTGCAGGCACTGAGGAGCCTCTGTGGAGGCTGCTCTGGGTGTGGAGCCCACCCTGTGCCACCTTTTCCCAGCACCAAATGCTCCTCCCAAGCTCAGATCTCCCATTCAGACCAGTTTGCTGCAGCTCCAGAACTCTGAGGTTGTTTGGTAGCACACAAAAACGCTGACAGATGCTCACCTAAATATTTCATGTCTTTTTCTTTTCCTCTCCCAAACTACTTCTTCCCGAAGGGAAAGCACAGGGGGTGCAGAAAGGAAGGGGAAGGACACACCAGGCTGGTGTCCAGCAGAGATGTCACCTACCCTGCCAGCCAGAGCTGTGGGCTCTGCTGGTCAATGCCCAAACACTGCACACCTAAACCAGGCCTAAAGAAGGGAGGGGATGGGCTGCAGGGCACTGAAGGGCTGCTCTCCCTGGGCAGACCCAGCCCCCTCACAGACACCCAATTTCTCTGCTCCCTGCGCCAGGCTGGAGCAGCCCCGTGTCCCCAGGCATTAACAGAGCAAAGCCAGCACGAGTCAGATCCAGCTTAGAACAAGCCCAGCCTGAGTGCTCATTAGCAAGGAGCTGCTCGTTGTCTGAGCAGCAGAGCAGCTACAAGGCACCAGGGATGTGAGCATGGTGTTCATCAAGCACCACAGGGCCCACACGGAGCTGCCTCAGCTGTCAGGGCACAGTCTCGGCCAGAGCTGCTCCCAGCAGCTGCTCCCAGCCTCCACTCCCCTGGAACAGACTTTCCCTCTGCCCAGGCCCTCTCAGCACTGGAAACACCAAGGGTTTCTGATTTGGAGAGCCCAGAACTCTTAATAAACTGTGAGGACTCCTCCCCTCCTCATGGTCTGTCCAGGTAGGGTCCATACCCCAAGCCAAAGCTGAGGAGCTCGTGGTGGGGATGATCCAGTGCCTCCACAAGCCCTTCAGATCAGCAGGGCTGATCACCTGTAAAGCTCCTACAGAGGGGCTTTGGTGGGTAGCACCCCAAAGCCAGCCCCAGGCACTGACAGGAGCTGGAGCCTCAAAAAACAGCAGCTAGAACATGTTCCTGGGTGACTTCACTTCCATGTGAACTCCAAAACTTCCCTAGCAGCGGTGCAGCCTGCCAGTGCCCAAGCTGTGCTGTACAGGAGCCCAGCACTGACTCCACCCAGGGCCAGTCTGGGTCCAGAAAGCAGCAAATCCCAACTTTGGAGCTGTTTATCCCCAAAGGTGAGGAGGGGAAAGGGTGGGGGCACCCACAGGTGTCATGGAATCAATGAATGGTCTGGACTGGGCGGGACCTTAAAGCCCATCTCATTCCAGACACCTCCCACTGTCCCAGGCTGCTCCAAACCCCAATGTCCAGCCTGGCCTTGGGCACTGCCAGGGATCCAGGGGCAGCCACAGCTTCTCTGGGCACCCTGTGCCAGGGCCTGCCCACCCTCACACCCCAGAATTCCATCCCAATATCCCATCTAAAGGCACTCTCAGTTTAATGCCACCTGCCTTGTCCTGTCACTCCATATCCTTGTTCCAAGTCCCTTGTCCTCCAGCTCTCCTCGAGCTCCTTCAGGCCCTGCAAGGCCACACTGAGCTCACCCCAAAGCTTCTCTTCTCCAGGTGAACACTCCCAGCTCTGCCAGCCTTTCCTCCCAGCAGAGCTGCTCCATCCCTCTGCTCATCCTGGAGCCTCCTCTGGTCTCCTCCAGCAGCTCCAGGTCCTGCCTGAGCTGGGCCCAGGGCTGGGGCAGCTCTGCAGGTGGGGTCTCAGGGACCATCAGGACCTTGCCAACTGCTCTCCCTTAGATTTGCAGGGATGAGGGGAGGTGGCTCTGGCTGGCTGGGCTTGCCAGGCTCACAGCCCTGGGCAGTCACTCCACGAGCATTCCAAGGTGGAACCTCAGGAGGGTTTAGTTCAGGCTCTCCAGCACAAAGCAGCAGCTCTGGGCTCTGGGCAGGGAGGGAGTGGGAGTTTATCAAACCTCCCGTGCTCCGGGGCAGAGCTGGCTGGGAGCTCCCAGGGCATCCAGCACTGATTGCTGCAGCCCGTGAGGGTGAGAGCCAGGATCCATTTCTCCTTTAATTCAATCCAGGCCTATTTATGCACCACTGACTGCACAGGACAGTGAATTAAAACGCACATGAAAGGAAATCATAGCCCTCAGCACTGGCTCTCAAACACTCTTGGAAGTCTGTTTGATGAAGGGCTGCTCTGCTCTGTCACCCAGTGCCATCGGCCCAATATCATTCCTTTGTTTTGAGTCCGCACCTCTAAAGTCATTAAATACTTGCTTTCCAATGGAAATGGATTGGTTTTGGCCAATAAATCACTTAAAAGCCATCTGCCAATGAAAAAAAAATTCAAAGAGCCAAATTCCCCCAACTCCTCCTTGCATATTTTTTCTCCTCTGCTTTGGATTTAGAAGGAAAATGTGTTTGGATAATCCATCAACAGCAGCTTTCTCCTGGGAAGTGTGAACAGACCACAGAAAAGGCTCAGCTTGGCTTTGACTTCCAAAATCACTTCATGGACCACTCGGAAACCATTCAGACAGCAGGGTATGAGCTCTGAATATTGGTGCTGCCCCAGATTGTTTTGTTTTCATTAATAAGATTATTGCAGTGAAAACAGGCTCTCTGAAGCTTAATTTTCCTAGCAATTGTTAAATAATTCAATACCCATCTTTTCTGTCTCTTTAATGCCTCTGAAAAATCAAAACCCTTCACAAATTAAAGGCCAAATCCTGTTTACTCATTCCAGTTCTAAAGCAACTCTGACATCAATAAAGGCTGTTTTTGTGACTTGGGCTCAGATTAAAGTTCTGTCAGTGCGAGTATTTTTTATTTTTTCAACCAGGAGCATAATTTTTTTTTCCTTTTTAATCAAAATAATTCTCTTATGCAAAGCTCTAAAAACAAAAGCCAACGCTTCCAGTATGGCCAGCATGGTTTTCTTCATGAAAATGGATTACACAAACATTTTCTACCAATAAACCATGGCTTCCTCCAGGAAGGAGAATTTGTTCCCTTGCTTGCACCTCTGTTCTCCTGAAGGGACAAGCCAGAGGCTCAATGTCCCTGCCCAGTTTTCAAGGCCCTTCAGGGAGAAGCTGGGCTGACTGCTGCTTGAAGGACTGAGGTTTTATTTGCAGTAACACCTTTGATTTTGGCCAAGAGTGATGGCTTTGTAGAATCACAGAATGCCCTGATCTGGAAGGGACCCACAAAATCATCATTCTAGCTCCTGGCCCTGCACAGATCCCAACAACCCCACCCCTCCAGGCCCTTCAGCATCTCCTGTCCCTCCTTTGGAGCATCTCCAGTAACTTTGGATCTTTCTTCCATTGCCCCAAAGTGCCCCCAGAGCAGAGCAGAGCGGGACAATCACACTCACAAAACCTTCAGAAAGTGTCCCATGACTCCCAGAACGATGATGGCATCGGCACCATCATCAAAAAGCAAAGAAAGACTTCCTCCATTTATTTTCTTCCAGGAAATCACTGAAAAAGCCAAGGAACCCCCACATCACCTTCCTGACTGCAGACAGCGCCTTCCCAGGCAAAGCAGGGAATGTTCTGGTGACAGCAAGTCCCACCCAAGGCTGGGCAGGGCTCTGGGGGGGTCCCATCAGCACCAAGCTGCCCTGAGGGCTCAGCACCCAAGGGTGGAGCTTCCTCTGTTCCAGGAAGGGCACATCCTAACACTGAACCCAAATCCCACTCCATGCCCCACATAAAGAGTGCCCAAACACTGCTTTTCCAAGGTCATTTGGCCAAAGCAGCCAGGCAGGAGCCCATGCAGGTCCCTCTGCAGTGTCCCTGTGACACCACAGTGGTGCCTCTGATGACAGCCTTGCCCATGGCACTGGGAGGCTGCACAAACCCATCATCCACCCCAAAAGCTTTTCCCCACCTCACAGAAGAATCACACGGCTTTGGGCCCTCTCCCAAACCCTGGGGCTTGGTGGGGACCTTGCCAGGTTTCAGCAAGGTTTGGATCTCCTGCTTCTGGATGCAGCCAATCCCAAGGAGAATCCCCCAGGAATACAGAGAGCTGAAACAAGATCCAGCCCCATCATCCCCGGAGAGCTTGTGCATTGCATGGGCTGCTCCAGCCAGCTCCAGGTACACAAATCTCAGGTGAGCCCTCAGCAGAGGCTCTCCAGGCTCTGACATCAATCTGCTCATCCTGTAAAACCTGACACCATCACAAATTATTACAGAGCCTTCTTTTACACTTGGCACTCAATTAGGTGACATTAAAAACCAGCAGATGAAGAATTCCTCATAAAGAGGCCCAACAGCAGCAATCTGAACTCCAGCACGTCCATGACAGCTTTCTCACACCACAGGGAATCTCTGGGAAGTTTAAGAGCTTCAAATTAGCACACCAGGGAGTGAAAGTCACTTTGTGCAGCCAGTTGAGGATCACTCCTCCCAGTATCACTAACATAAAAATGGAGAAAGTCAATTAAAAGGGTTTTTACTATGGGGCCTCAAATCATCCCCAAAACCCCCTCAGCACTAAAAGGAAAACCCAAACTGAGAACACTGAAGAGGTTCTTGCTGAAGTATTCAGAAGCTGAGAAAGCACTTGATGGTTTTAATTTAATCTGGAGATGGATGACAAAGTTATTGAGGTCGTGATTCTGACCTAAATCTTTCCTCTACTACATTCCGAGCCCAAACAAGACTGACACTAATTAAGCAAAAAAAATCCCTCCATTTCTTTTCTACAAGGCCAGGCTGGACAGGGCTTGGAGCAGCCTGGGATAGTGGAAGGTGTCCATGGCAGGGGGTGGAATGAGATGAGTTTTAAGGTCCCTTCCAACCCAAAATATTTTGGGGTTCTGGGATTATTTGTTTTCAAGTTCAGAGCTTCATTCTCTGTGCCAGCCAGGAGTGATCAGACCTTAGGTTTCGGCTTCACATCCCAGGAAGCACAAGTCTCCAGGAGCTGAGGATGGATGGGTCTGATCTGTTGAGGTGTTTTCACAACAAGCAGTTGGAGCAGCTCCTTCCAGAAGCAGCAACCAAACCTTGCCTGGGGAAGAGCCACAGAATCCCAGAAGGGTTTAGGTTGGGAGGAACCTTAAAGCCCATCCAGTGCCACCCCTGCCATGGGCAGGGACACCTCCCACTGTCCCAGGCTGCTCCAGGCCCTGTCCAGCCTGGCCTTGGACATATCCCTGTTGTTCCCATGCTGGACCAAGGTCTGGCCCAAAGTCCTTTGGGGCTCCAGGGATTTTGCTGGAAATGATGCTGAGCCCTGACATGGAATGCAACCAGTACAGGGATGGAGGAGAACCAGATCTCAACGGAGAGAAAGAATTTGGGTGGCCAACACAGCCCCTGACCTGCTCAGTGAGAGCGGCTTCAGAGCCCGGGATGGATCACCAGTGCCAACAGTTTCTTTTCCTGTTTGATTGAAATTTTATCTGTTTAAGTTTTCTATGAAGACACTGAAGAGCTCCATGAGCCTTCTGCAGCTGTTGGGCCATTCCCACACATCCCTCCCCACCCCATCCCAACCCACTAAGCAAACACCAGCACACCAGCACCTTCTCACACATTCCAGGTGAGGCTTCCAAAAACAAATTCTCATTTTACTGCCCCACATTTGGCTCCTATGGAAATCTTCCCCTCAATTTTTGAATGTCAAAAGAGTGAAAACATTTTAAATCATCTTCACACACAATCAGGAATCTTCCTGTACTTTGGAGATATGAAAGCCAGAAAGAACCAATTTTAAAATATTCAGCATTTTGTACAAATGCCTCAAGATTTTTTTCAAAACAAACCAACAGAAACCCAGGAAATACCCTCAAAAATCTGCCTTTTCCTCACACCTGTGTCCAACATTTTGCACCATCCCTGAGTTGCCTTCTGCCACCTTGAGCACCCCAGTGGTGGTGAAATGATTTATCAGAGTTTAAGCAAACCTGTCTAAATCTGTTACTGAGGGTGTGATGTGCACCTTGCTAACCCTGCAAGGGTGGGGATGTGCTACAGGAGCTGCTGTCCCAGGCATGGAGATCCTCTCACATCATTTCATGGCAGCAGAGGTTATTCTGGCTGTTTCAGAGTTTGTGCAAATCCTGAGTGCACAGAAGTTTCAGGATGTTACAGTGGCCTGAAAGAAGTCTCAGAGGTTGGATTAAAAGAGAAAAGAAACAGCATTTATTTAATTAAAATAAAGAAAGCACTGAGTCTTTGGGCTTTCGAACACCATCCTGGGGTGATGGCTGCAGGAAGTCCCAGGGAAAAATCAATATTCAGTGGTTTCTGGAATTAATAAATAAATAAAGATAATAATGACCCCACCACAAATCCCTGAGGTCCTGCCCTAAATGAAAGCCCAGCACCAGAGGGAGGCAGCTCAGCACCACCTGAGCTCTGTGACTGAGGAACACTTTAATTAAACACAAACATCTTGTTAAGCAGCAGAACCTCTCTCCACTCCTGGGCCATATTCAATAACCTAAACCCCTCTGTTTTTCCCATCTCCAAGCCTGCATCATTCCTACTCCTGGGTGAAGTTTTCTCTTTCCCAGGTATGCTGCAAGAGCAAATTCATTAACATTTTGAGGCTGAGGCAGCAGGTAATTGGGTGGCTTAATTAACATTATTTTCATCTTTATAAAAACCCCTCAAACCTATCAGCCCTTCTATTCTTTCACAATCCATAACTCTCAAACCCCATTTCATCCTCACAATGATCTTAATTCTAATTAAATGAGCTTCTGTCTTCCAGCACCAGTAAAGATGAAGTGCCACATAAAACATCTGCAGCGTAGCCCTGTCCAAAGGCCAGTTCAGCCTAAAAGCTGCTCCCAGCTGCCATCTGTGCCCAGCAGGCTTGGAAAGGCTTCTTGTCATCTCTGGGGCCACCCGATGGCTTCTCCAGCCCCCACACCTTGTGCTCACTACGGGAGCCATTCAGCCTCTGCCCCACTGCCCTACACAGCCTCCAGTGGAAAATGCAGAGGAAGTCAGGAAATTCCCTATATTCTAAATAATCCAATCTCTCCAGGGAGGTGGTGGAGTCACCAGCCCTGAGGTTCCAAAAAGGAGATGTGGCATCTCCAGTGTGGTTTATTGGGCACGGGGGCTGCACTGGAGGGTCTTGGGGAGCTTTCCCACCCTCAGAGGCTCTGTGATTTCAGTGGGGTCCCTGCTCTGCTGAGGGACCAAGGCTGCAAAGGTCCAGGTTTCACATCTCCAGCCAGTAGAATAGTGTTGGAGTGTTGGGCATTTCCATGCCCAGGGGTGTCCCTCAGCCCAGGGCTGCTCGGAATTCACTCAGTGGCTCCTGGATGAGACCCAGGAGAGCATTTCACTGTTTTCCTGGATCAGACTCTGGAGCCATCAGTATCTCACAATTACCAGTCCTGGGGCTGCCACTGAAGCACCATCAGCACTTGAACCAGAGGAAATCTCCCAGGTTTCAGCAGGTTTGACCAAAGCTGATGTGACACAACCAAACCAAGCCAGGCAGGAGGAGCTGCTGGCTCTGGGGTTCACATCAGTGAAACAACAGGCTCCAGACCTCCATGAACCTCAGGAAAGCTTATGGTCTGTCAGTGGGAAAGAAATCATTCCTGAAGATGCTAAAAAGCTGGATCTCACCATGGGATACCCCAAGACCAGGCCATCAATCTGCTGTTTCACAGCATCTCCAGAGATGTCCATTGGATTTCCCACAGGACTCTGAAAGCATCAGCCTTCTTCCATGTTTCGAGGCCTCACAGGTTTTCGGGACCCTCAGCAAGCTCTGATCAATGCCTGTCATTTATAACTGGATAAATCCTACGCTACACCTCCCCAGCAAAGCACATCCAGACATGGAATGCAGGCACAGATTCCTCCAGGACACCTCAGCACCAGGAAATCCCACCAGCCCTGCAGGAGCTCACTCTGCTGGAGATCAGGATCTCTGTGATGACCACTGAAATGCCATTTTCTGTCTGTCTCTTCTGGGAGAGCTAATGCAGGCATAATCCATTACCCTTAATCACAATTTCATCTCCTGCACAGAGGTAGGCAGAGCCTGGCAAGGAAAGCCTGTGAAACCAGGCCCAGTGAGTGCTGAGACTGGGGGGATATTTGGTGTATCAGCATTTTAAATGTCAGTGTGACAAAAATACACCAGAAGATATATTGCAGACCCCAGGTGTTACAGCACTGCTCCCAGGGATTAAGGGAGGCCATTTCTTGCAGGATATTACTGGACAAAGCAGGAGCCTGGAGCCAGTTTGAGACTGGGCCGTATTTTAGATTAATTTCATTTCAGAGAGGCCATCAGCTCTCTGCCTGGATAACCAGATCTGGGAATTAACCATGAGAGAAAACTGCCCCAAACATAGTCACAAATTCTGCCTCCAGTCCCCACTGAAAGTATTTGGTCACTTGTGGGCTCACAGGGCTGGAGCATCTCTGGTGGGCAGGAAATTTCTCCTGGGGCTGCCACAGTCCCCATCACCAAGAGTAAACCCAAAAATAGGGAACAAACTGGTTTATTTCACTCCCACCCTTTTATACTAAAATACCTCTTAAAAACTAATGTACCTCTGTATACTATAATTCCCAAATTTCCTCTAATCCCATGCATAATTACATGGAGCACTGCACTGGCATCCCTTCCATGCAAATATTGCTACAAAGTGCAGGATTTCCATGGCATTATGTGACAAAGCAATAACTGCAGCCATTATTTCTGGTCTGTGTGTGGGTACACAATGGAACACGTGCCACCAGCTTCCAGCTGGGACACTGCCCATTTATCTTCCTCCCAACCCACCCCCAGTGCCTGCTAACAATGTCATTTCAGGTGTTTCATGTTCAATGTGGCTGGGAGTTCCTGGGTGTCCCAGGGCTGTATCCTTGTCCCCTGCTCCCTCAGCCCCCCCGAGGCTTCAGCAGCAGAATCCACATTTCAGGTGCCTTTAACAAAGTCCAGGCTCTCCAGAACCCTGCTCTGATCTCTTTTTCACATTCCTTCCACTCAGCAGTGCTCAGGGCTGAGGGGGCCATGGGGACAACGGGCATCCCCTGGGCAGGGCTGTCTCCAAAAGGGATTTAAGGGCTGCACAAAGGTTGTAGGGACCCCAGATAAAAACCTCTCCCAGCTCCCGTCTGCAATCAGCTGAAATGCAGAGATGAGATGCTCAATGTCCTGCCTAGATTTCAGCACCATCCCTACATTTTTTAAAGTTAAAACAAGCACCAGAACAATTTAAGGGGACCTGCTGGCCAGCAGGAGCCAAGTCCCTTCCCTTCTACAGCTGCACATCAGCAGCAGATCCACCCCCAGGCAGCACCTCTGGCTCTCAGCACCAAAATAAGGACAAGAAACGTGCTGGGAGATGTGGAGCTCTGTGGAGGTGTCCAACATCCCTGTAAGCCCAGCTGCTCCTGGCTCAGTGACAGCCCCTAAACTGGTTCACACTGGGGAGCCTGAGGAAAGGCATCCAAAAGAACCAAAATCCTCCTGGTGCAGGTCCTGACCTCCCCAATCCTTCTCTCCATGATCACCCAACCCTCAGCTCCCCACAACTCTCAGCTCAGAACCTCCTTGGCTCATCACTCTCTGCCTTATCACCTCCCCTCACATCAAACACCAACTTCGAAAAACCAACATCAAACAACTTCCAAAAACCAACCAACCAAACCTCACTCCCCTCACATCAAATACCTTCCAAAAACCAACAAAACAAACCTCACTTCCCCTCAAATCAAACACCAACCTCCAAAACCCAACATCAAACACCTTCCAAACCAGCCAGCCACAGCTCACCTCCCCTGCCATCAAACACCTTCCCCAAACCAAAGCTGTCCTTCCCCACATGGCTCTGCTCCAGATTGTCCCCACCCACCCCCAAGTGCACTGACACAGATGCCAAACCCATTTTGTGAGCACAACAGAGCAGAAGGCATTACCAGATCTTTAAATGTCATATTGGGGGGGGTCCAGTTTCCTCATCACCTCAACAGTCAGGTTTTGAAGCCCAGCCAGCTCCCACGGAGGTGTCACAGTCACAGGGGACACTGCCTGTGCCAAAGCTTTCCTGTATTACCCAACTGCACCACTTTAGTTTAATAAAACAAGTTGTTCTTTCCTGACTTTTATGTTTACTGGCTGAGGAAGGTTTATCCCAGCAGTGTTGATCCACTTTTATCACCCTCCAGGGGCTCCAGCAGCACCACACTGCTCACACCTCACCTGCAAAGGCTTTTGGATTCCTCAGCTTTGCCTTCTGCGTGGCCCAGCCCTCCTTTAACGAGTCCAGCAGCCTAAATTTGGTTAAAATAACTGTTTATTTGCCAAAGCCCTGAATCCTGTCCAGAATAAACTGACAATTCCTGCACTGAGGGCTGAATGTGCTGCCTGGAACACGGGACCCAAAGGATAACAAGAAGTCTCTGTGTGAATGGGAATGGAGCTAATTTCAGGGATTATGTCAGTGAGCAAAGCAGAGCTGTTTGGTTCAGAATTCCAGGCAGGGATCTGCACACAGGCAGCTGCTCCGTGCCTCAGGACAAGGCTTCCCCAGCCAGATGATCTGACCCACCTGGCCAGACACCACTCCTGATCAGAGCATCACTTGTGGAGGGAAGACCCCTGGGCTGTGCACACAGAGCAGCCCCAGCTCCCACCCACACCCAGCTCTGCCTTCCCCTCCTCTTTTGTTTTGGGCACATCCCACCCCTGAAGGCTGGCAGGGCAGGAGCTGCCAACCCTTCAGCTGGAGTGTTACAACAACCTGAGGCACATTTTTCCAAAGCTTGCCCTGGGTGGAGAGGGAGTTTCCATTCAGGAAAAAACAGTGCTGTGCTTCATGGATCCACACTCCATCCAGCACATGGGAACAATCTTCTCATTCCTCATGGTTTGCACAGACTCAACACTGGAACTGAGGCAAAGCCACTTTGTCACCTGCTCTTCAGCACAAGCCTGGAGAAATCTGCACAGTCCCTGCACCTCCCCTGTGGGTTTGTTACCAACATCCTTTTCCAAGCCCCTTTATCCTTCCAAACCCTCCCCAGCTCATGTCACAGAGCTGGTGGGGGCTGTGACAGTGTTCCTACCTGTCCAAGGTGGCTTCCCCACTTCATCTTCCTGCATTTTCATAGAGCCATGGAATGGTTTGGGTGGGAAAGGACCTTGAGCCCCATCCAGTGTCACCCCTGCCATGGGCAGGGACACCTCCCACTGTCCCAGGCTGCTCCCAGCCCCAATGTCCAGCCTGGCCTTGGGCACTGCCAGGGATCCAGGGGCAGCCACAGCTTCTCTGGGCACCCTGTGCCAGGGAACAATTCCTGACCAATATCCCACCTAACTGCTCTGTCTGAAGCCACCCCCCTTTCCCCTGTCACTCCAGGGTGCTGTGTGTCCCTCCCAGCTCTCTGAAGGCTCCCTCAGCAGCTGGTGCCTCCCTGTCCCCTGGTGCTGGTCAGTGAGTGCCCCAGTCCCAGCGCTGGTCAGTGAGTGCCCCAGCACTGGTCAGTGAGTGCCCCAGTCCCA
>JAHLSL010000264.1:1097033-1182940 GCA_025920805.1 Petroica traversi
CCCAGCACTGGTCAGTGAGTGCCCAGTCCCAGCACTGGTCAGTGAGTGCCCCGCCCCAGCATTGGTCAGTGAGTGCCCAGCCCCAGCACTGGTCAGTTGAGTGCCCAGCCCGGCCGTACCTGATGGGCAGCGAGGGGTCCCCGGCGTCCCACCAGTCCTTGGGCGGGCTGATGTACATGCACCACAGCTCCCAGCTGTAGCCGTGGGCGGAGTTCTCATAGCGCTGCACCTCGAAGTTGTCCTGCTTAATGTTGTCGATGGAGGGCAGGATCACCCTCTTCCTGTTCTCCTGGATCCGGGACAGCACCGGCTCGGCCCTGGGAGGGCAGAGCACAGCAAGGGAGGGTCAGCTCACTCCCCAGTATCCCGTCTGTCCCTCCCCTCTGGCACTGGGAAGCCATTCCCTCGTGTCTGAAGTCCCTCTCCAGCTTTCTTAGGGGCTCCCTCTGGCACTGGAATCTCTTCAGTGCCTTCTCCCCAGCTGAACAGCTCCAGCTATCTCAGCCTGTCCTCACAGCAGAAGTGCTCAGCCCTTCGTGTTTCTCCTCTGGACTCACTCCAGCAGGTCCATGTCCTTCTTGTGTTGGATAAAACCATGAGCCACAGGCTAGGAAGCCTGGCTGGAAACCTTCCCTTTGCAAAGCAAGGCCGGGAAGGGTGAGCTTGGTATAAACCATGCTTTAATTAGTCCAGACTTCCTCCAGATCCAAAAACCCCGGGCAGAAGAGGGTAAATTCCTGAAAGCGGGACTGTTTGAAAGGCCTTTTTTTTCCTTGGGATGCAGTTTGATGACTCTGTAGCAAAAAAAGATTAATCTCTGGGACATGTTCAGAGCAGGGGTGTGCTCAGCCTCACCTCTGCACCCAAAAGCCACCTAGGCTCAGCCCACACCAGGGGGAATTTGGGGGACCTGGTGCCCCCAGTGCCCCCAGAGTCAGCAGCAGGTGGGAAACACAGAGAGATCAAGCCCACTGCAGAAATGCCTCCTCTCCATCCCTAAAAAAGAGCTTCCAGAGCTCAGTCGCTGGGAGCTCCTCAGTGAATCAGTGTGAGGATTTAGTGACCAGAGAGAGGAATGTTCAGCTGGGAATGCAGATCCCAACATAACAAACGGCTACTAAAAGACCCCTTCAGCTGCATTGTCATTAAAAATTATTCCATAGCTCTGCAAAATTCTGCCTTTAACAGCTGCAAACACGTTTTTTTCTGTGGCTGTTACTGTCTTCAAATTCAACACAAGTTTAGCTTTTTCCACCTCCACTTTTCTAAACATGGAACATTTACTTTTCACACTTGGTTAAAGAAAAAAAAATCCCTTTCAGGCTCCTGTCATGATAGAGATTCAAACTTGAGCTCAAATGTTTTGAATCTCTTTGAAAAAATTCCTTATGAAACACCTTTTGCTGCTTCTGCACCTCTGCACTTACTCCCTGAGCAGAGAAACAAAACAGAACAAAGCACCTGAGCCTCCCCCACTGGGATCCAGCAAAGGGCACAGGAGTGGGAAATACTTTCTCCTTCGTTCCCTTGCTGCCTGGGCTTTTTCAAACTTGCAGGAACTACTTAAGGCTAAGGGAATGGGAAATCATCCTGAAAAATAGAAACAGGGGGAAGGGAAAGTGCACACACAAAGGGCAGGGATGGAGAAGGATTACAAGGAACAAGGGCAAGGAAAGGCTTTCCTCGATCCCATCATGCCATTAAATCCAGGAGGAATCCTGGAGAAGGATGAACAAACCACAGCACTGTGAGTCATCCTATAGGGACACATCCCCTGGTTAATGCCCCGCTCTGCCCCAGTCCCTGAGCACCTACCAGCCAGCAGTGAACTCCACGTGGGCATCGAAGAAGCCGGTGACCTGGCCTGTGGCAGCTTTCCAGCCCTCGATCCGGGCCCGGATCAGCCCCTCCCTCTTCTGGTTCCTCACCACCTTCACCAGCCCCGGGTAGCGCTTGTTGACGTACTCCTCCAGCGGCGCCTTCAGCTCCTCTGGGGACAGGGACAGAGCGTGGGACAGGGCAGCAGCTCCCAACTGGGACAAACTCACCCTGGGGGGGGACTGGAGCAGGACTGCTGGGGTTAAACACCTCTGCACCCACCAGGAGGGACACAATCACCTGGGGAGTGACACAATCACCTGGGCCAAACACCTCTGCACCCACCAGGAGGGACACAATCACCTGGGGAGGGACACAATCACCTGGGTTAAACACCTCTGCACCCACCAGGAGGGACACAATCACCTGGGCTCTGCACAAGAGGAACTGAGCACAACCCACACAGAAGTTCAAGGTGACCCAGAACACTGCTGTTGGGCCAGTGAGGAGCTCACGGCCACCTCAGAGGCCAGGGGGAGGGAGGGGGCACTTACACTCCTCTGCACTAAAGGAGATGGAATGGAAACAAGGGCAGAAAGAGATCACCCATGGAAGCAAACAGCAGCACCCTGAACTCCTGATGGAGGTTTGAGCTGAACTCAGCTCTGCAAAACCCTCCTGAAGTGACCCAAACTACATCAAAACAATGTGCGAGCTTCACTGCCCCTTCCACCGAGCCTCACTACTACAGCCTTGGCACTTGCTGTTTGTTTTGCCACCAGAAAAGCTGAAATTCCCTTGCTTTTATGAGGGGATGAAAGGCATTCTGGCTTTGTTCAGAAGATCCTCCCACCATGTATCTCGTGTTCACTGCAGCTCATTTCCCTCTGTTGTCCAGGCCTGGGTGTGCAGTGCCCGAGACCCTCAGGGACCTGCAGCCCTCAGCCACCCCAGCACAGAAATTCTGCAGAGGACAAGATTTGAGCACAAAAGACACAGAGCACTTTGAAGGTGGAAGCAGATGGAAGGATACAATGAAGGATAAACACCAGTGTGTTTTTTCAACCCTTTGGAAAAGTGCCAGTTCTCTGCCACAGAAACCTCGGTCCTTTCAGTGCCTGTTGCACCAGCTCAGTGCACAAAGGTCTGCTGGAGAGAGGAGCTCAGAAAGATCAGCCAAGCCACTGGGCACCAACACAAACTCCCAGCACCATGAAAGCAGCTCCTGAGAGTACCTTTTATCCCTACGAGGCTTCAGGACAGCAGAAAATTAAGATATGACCCGTGACCTCAAATTACAGTCTACTACCCTTCACTGCACTCTCTCTCTCTCTCCAGGACAAAAAATAAAGAGGGGGAAAAAAAGTCACCATTAATCATCCACATGGTGAAATCCTCGAGACACACGAGCACACGTGGGGTCCCACATGAAGGAAAAACACAATGGAGAGCAAAGGAGTAAACAGCAATTCTCATCTGCTTTGAAATCTTCAAAGGAAAGGGATTATCTGTTCTCTTCCCTGCCACGCCTCCTTCCAGGCACAGCAAATGTGCTTTCTCCACACTGCCTTTCTGGGATGCTCCCCCTCACATCTCCATTTACCCAAAGTCTTTCTCTTTTATGCTGAAGTGGGAATAAAAAGAATAAAGCAAATGAGCCCCTTCCTCAATTCAAAGCATCTGCATCACACACATCCATAACTCAGCAACTTCCATTTCATGCTGAGCCACTCAGAGCAAAACCAGGATTTTATGGAGACAACAACTCTCCCAAGTGGTTTTAAGGAGACAGAGACACCGATTTTTTTGACAGATGAAGCCCCACAAGCACAGCCCTGGCATCTCACGTGGCTTTGGCAGCAGGTAAGTCACTAATGCAGCAGACCACTGCACCACCGAGTGATTAAAACAACTTTCACACTGGAGGCGGCATCTCAGTGGAAGGAAAATGTGAGAACTCCCCTGAGGAATTGTTTGAGCAGCAGAGGAAAGCTGCAGTGAAACAGAGGAGTTGCAATGTCACAGCTCACAGGCAGCACAGGGAGACCCCTGTGCCACCCTGCCATGTGACAGCAGCTCCTCCGAGTGTCCCCAGCAGCCACAGGCTCTGCTCTGCGCTGGGCTGGCTGCTCAGGGCCCTGCAGGGAGCAGGGGATAGGACAGGACTGGCACAAGGGGATGTGGAAGGAGCCCGTGGCTGGCACCACCCTGGCCCAGTTCAGTGGCACAGGGAGGGCCCTGTCCTGCCCACAGTGTGTGACACAGATGTCCCCAAGGGGCTGCTGCCCATCTGCAGGAACACTCCTGAGACAAGCCCTGAGCAGCAGTGGGAAATGCAGTTCCAGGCCCTCTCTCCACTGAAGGGTTTCCTTACATCCTCACATAGATTTCTGGGTCCTGGCTCAACCCACAGCACACGGATTTGGGGAGAACTCACCTTTCCTCCATGCCTGAGCAGCCCTAATGGAGAGGATGGCTGCAGTCCTGCACTGAGCTGGGCCAGCCTCACCCTTCTGAGCTGTCCTGCAGCTCTGGGAGGAGAGGGCACAGAGCACAGAACTGTTCTGGAATTATGAGACACACCCCTGGCACTCGGATGGGGTGGGCTCTGTACTTCATTTCCCAGAGCATCCAGAAGTGCAGGAGTGGAAAATCCAGTATTGGGTAACAAAAGTGAAATGCCAGTCTCCAGGAATCCCAAAATCCCAGAATGGCTTGGTTGGAAGGGACCTTAAAGCTCATCTCATCCCACCCCCCTGCCATGAGTAGAGACACCTTCCATAGCCCAGGGTGCTCCAAGCCCTGTCCAAACAGGCCTTAGACAATTAAATTCTCTGAGAAACTCCTGTCTGAGTATCCAGCAAGCCCTGGCCCAGGCCCCACTTGCCAATGAGCAGGGCTGATGTGGCTGTGTGGAAAAGCAGCAGTGGGAACCTCAGTCCCTGCACTGACACAGCTCCTCTGCTCCACAGCTCCATGCCCCACAGGAGATGCTGATCATGTGGGGCCAGATGTGCTCAAACCTCTGGAAACCATCACTGACTCACAAATCCCATCCCAATCCAAGTCAGGTGAAGTTATCCCTGATGAAGTTATCCCTGATGTTACCCCTGATGACATCCCTGATGAAGTTATCCCTGATGTTACCCCACGTTTCCCTCAGCCAGCAGTCACAGTGCCCTACACTGTTGAACACCCAGCTCCAGCCCCGGGAGCTGCTCCCCTCTCCTGTCAGCCCAGCAACTGCTTCCTCACAGCTCATGCACCTCACAGCAGGTCCCAGTTACAACAGAAGGTTGGGAGGCCTGGAACAGAATGCCAGAGGTTTGTGACTCGCACTAAGGGACAGCAGCAGAGCAGAGTTTCACACAAAGGAGCAGCCTGGCCTTGGATCAGCTCCTTCAGGATTCCACACAAACTGGAGCAGGGACAGGGAATCTCCTGCTCAGGGAACTGCTGCCATTCCCACTTATGCCTGGCACAGAGCTGACAGAGAGAACCTCCACAAGATTCTGAGCCAGGACCACCAGCCTGGTGCTCAAAAACTGGGACTCTGGATGTGTCAAAGGAGCATCTGATAGCTGGCAAAGGAGCTCAGGAGCCGGGATGGCAGCAGAGCAGTGGCCCCCAGCTCCTCCCTAACCAGGGCAGCACTCCTTCAGGCCTGCACTCCTGAGGATTCCAGAGGGGGATCCACAGGGCTGCACAATCAGGAATTCACTCACACCCAAGCCCTGGGGCCTGGAGAATCCTTTCTCTCCTCACCCACCGCTCTCCTCCCACACACTCAGTCATCCCTGTTTATTCAGGATGCAGTCTGGGGGGGTTTGATCTCTGCTGTTGCATGAGCTGCTTCCCATCAAGATTTGTAGAGGGAAATGCTCCTGAAAATGCCAAAAGGTTCAATTTCAATCCTGCCTTTTGTTCTCCATCTGTCCCTATTGATCTTCCCCGAAGGGCAAGGCCAAGGAATCCAATGCCCCTGCTGCTCCATTAAAAGCCCCAGCTGCAATGAGTCATGTTATCTATTGCAAACTGTTTTGTCACCCCCACGAGCTGGGAAATGGGGCTGCCAGGGAAATGGAACCACCTGATGCCAAGGAAAGTAACCCCATCATGGACATCGGCACAGAAACATCCACTGCTCCATCCCTACCCCAAATCCTGCCCAATCCTCCCCAAACGCGCCCAGAACTAAAGGTGGGAACTGCCTGCAGCCACACAGAGAAAGGAACAAAGGCCAGCAGCGGCAGAGAAGCTCAAGGAATTACCAGGAGCAGGGAATTTCGTGTGCAGCACTGGCCAGGTGGTCCTTGGGAGAGGACCACACTTCCTCTACACCCCCAAGGAAAACATCCCTGTGTTTGCCAGGCTCAGCTGGGTGGGAAAAGCCTTCAGAGCCCAAGGAGTTATCAGGAGCACTGGAGGGGCCAGGGCTGGGGGTGCTGCAGTGCCGTGGGAGACCCCAAACACCCTTGTCCCACACTCTCACCTGCCTGAAACTCCAAAGCCATCAGGGCTGGGATTTCTGCAGGAAATCACTGAAGTGTCTCCTTTGACAGGCGATAAATAAATGTGAACATTTTTCAGGGAGACTCAGAGCCAGGGGACTCTCTGAAGTTTTTTACCTGAAGCTGGACCAGAGGAAACTGTGACAGGGAGAGCAGGGGAATGAATCAGCTCTCACAAAGCTGGTCCCAGTCAGGGCAGTGTCCTGGGTTGGCTCTTCCTAGAGGAGACCCCCCCAGAGGTTTCCTCCTAAATGTTTGCCCTAAACCAGGACAGGCAGGCAGCTCAAGCCTCTGTCATTGGGTTCAGCAAAACCCAGACAGAATCCCAGAATATCCTGAGCTGGAAGGGACCACGAGGACCATGGATCCAACTCCTGTCCTGCAAAGACATCCCAGCAGCCCCACCCTGAGCTGCCCTTCTCCATGGAGCCCCAAAAGCCTCGGAGCTGAGCACCAGTGGGCCAGCTCCAGTTAAACACCCCATCCTCAGGCTGGAATACTCAGCCCTGGGAAAGGCTGGGATGTGACTCAGCTCCCTGCAATCCCCTCAGAGCACAAACACCCAAACAGACACTGGGAGAGTGAGGCACAGGCGCTGTTGATGCTGGAATGAGCTGCAAAACAAGAAAGGGATCCCTCGAGTCCCACTAATGTGCAACGCTGAGGCAAATTACAACCCTGAGCCTGTCTCCCCGGGTGTAGCCAGCTCCTTTAAGCAGCCTTTTATCCAAAGGGTTTCCTTTATTCCGAGAGGTTTGCTTTTCAAAGAGATGTTATCCCAGATTAAAAACACTAAAAGACACAACAACTGGGAAAAAAGCAGGTGATGATTAAGCAACAGACTGAGACAAAGTGTGCAGCTGTGAGATAACACAGCATCTCAGGGGCACGTGGCTGCATCCTGCACCAGCCCGGGAACCTCGTTATCACTGCCAAACACGACCTGCACACTGCCTTTGGAATTACAGCCCTGCAACAAGCACAAACAAAAGCAGCCTCCAAAAGAGTCTTTATGAAGTGTAATGTGCAGCTCAGGGGAGAAGGGGGTTCAAACTACAACTCCCCAAGCTTTCTCCTTCAAGGAGGGATTTTTTTTCCGTTACAATACATTGCCATCTTTTATCTATTTACAGCTCACACATAAAGCATCAGAATGTTGGTGTTCATTAACTTTAATCTCTCACTGCACACTTTTGTGTTGTGCCGTGCTGTTGTACAACAAAGCTGAGAGCAGGGAGTGTCTAATGAGGCTTCAGAAGCTCTTTGTTCCAGCCTGAAAACCTCACACCAGCACCAGGCTTTGCTCCTGGCTGTGGCACAGCTCTACCTAGAGGGCACAGAGCCAGGAGGGCAGGGCAGGTGGCTCTTGCCTTTATCCCTGGCCTAATCTTAAAACTTGATTTGGAAATCTCTGTTAATATTTGGTGCTTTGTTCCTCAATTAACCCAGATTTGCTCTGGTTCCTCTTCCCCCCTGACAAACCCACAGAAACCTCAGCCAGGGACTGTCCTGAGCCTTCAGCAACTTCCCCAAAGCTGCTTCTGGTCACCCAGGGGACAGCACAGCTCTGGGCTTTGGCACTCCTCCCTGGAGTAGCTTCTCTGAGGTTACACAACCACATCCCCACAGAAACTGTCCCTCACACCCACTCAGCTGCTCCCAAACAGGCTGAAGGAATTCCTTGTCCTGTTCAATCACAGCCTCCAAATTCACACCCACACAGCTTCATCCTCTGCTCAATCCTCTAGGATTCGTCTCTAAATCTGAGAGCTCATGAGGAACTATTTTCCTGTAATTATTTTCCTGTAGAAGCCAAATCTATTTATTATGATGACTTTGTTTGTAATATCCAAAGCATCAACTCTGTGATGTTGCTGCTGCTGCTCAAAATTATTGCCTACCATTAGTGGGAAGTCTGTGACAATGTTATTGCCATTAATAATTCCTGGCTGTCACTGCAGCTCCTCGAGGATGCTGAGAGGGAGCACATGGTCCCAGAGATACGTTCTGGTTTGTATCATTTCTTTTACATGAGAAAAGCAGATTATTACACGCTTGGGAGGAGCTCTTCATAAACATCTGCCAAGTTACCTCATTATCTTCCTTCAAATCCTTTCTTAAAAATCTCATTTGTCATGAGGCCTGCAAAGCCTCAGCAGCAGAACATTGGCATTATTAACTCAACCTCCCAGCTGAGGGCACCACCTCAGGCCCCACCCCACTCTCCTTGCACACCTCCATCCCAGTGTTTCTGAGGCCAGAATCCCTCAGGGATGTCCAACCCTCAGCACAGCCCTGGGCCACCATGAGGGACCCCGGACACTCCTGACTCCAATCAAAGCACCCTCAGGGTGGGAGGCAGCCCGGGTGTGCAGGACACTGGGATTTTCCCACCTTGTGCCCAGGAGGTTTGAACTTGCTCATCTGTGGGGGTCATGTCCCTGCCTCTCCCTCCCTGGTGCTGTCCAACACTGACATAACCCTGGAAGTGTCTTAGGCCAGGCTGGACAGGGCTTGGAGCAGCCTGGGACAGTGGAAGGTGTCCCTGCCCATGGCAGGGGTGGAATGAGATGAGCTTTAAGGTCCCCTCCTGCCCAAACCTTTCTGGGATTCTGTGAAACCCCAGAGCTGGAAGTGTTTGAACACAGCCCAAGCTTTGTGCACTCTCTGCCTGCCCTGCCCCAGGACTGGCAAACCCCAAGGATGGCAGAGCCCTGCAATCCAACAGTGGGTACAGGAATTCCATCCTGACCCTCAGTGCCAGCTGCAGCCTTGGCCTGTGCAAGAGGCAGATGCTTCTGGAAGGATTTGTTTCTTGTCCTGTGCCTCTCCAGTGTCTCCAGAGCACCTGGCTCACCACCAGCCTCACACTGAACAAGGAAAAGGCTGTTCAGAAACACATCCTTTGTGCACAGCACTGAGGGGAGAAGCTCAGGGATTATCACCAATGGCTTCTCTTGGAAAGAGTTCTCCTCATTAACAGGATAAAATTTGGAGAAGGAGCCTCTCATTCTGGTATTTCAAGCCCTCCAAGGCCTGGGCACTGTGAGATACCCCAGCAGCACCTCACCTGCACTTCCCCTTCACCAGGCAAGTGGTTCCAGCTCTGAAATCCCCCATCTTCAGTGTGGACACCATCCCAGCTCTGCCCTGGAGCTGCTGTGATTCCCACAGCTGAGGAGCTGCCCTCCTGATTCTTTTACTGGTAATTAGAACTCATCAGCTTTCGATGGTGCTCATTACTGTGGAGTTTGAGTGCCTGTTTTTACAGCGTGAACAGCTCACTGTGCACCAGCTCCTCTCCTCACAGGCAGAGAGCAACCTCTCAGCTCCCTCTGGAAATGAGCTCTCTACATCCTGCACCCTGCCCTGCTCTTCCCTCCAATCACAGCATCCACAGCACTCCTTGATTAATTTTTTTCAAACATCATTAAAAGGATGAAAACGCAGCACAACTGAAGAAGGCAGTAAACAAAGGCAATTAACTGTTTGCTTTCCTTCATGAGGATTTGAACTGCCATGATTACATTGCCCAAGTGGATATTGGAAGAAAAAAAGACCTTGGAAGAATCTGAGTCTGAAAATGCTTCCTGAAATTCTATGTTATCAAAAGTCAGAAGGGAAGGAATGACAACAGTGACTGAGAGCAGCTGAACCAAAGGACACCCATGTGTAATGTGGGAAACCACATCCCCTCCAGGCTGTGGCAGGGCCTGACCTGGATAGGTGGGCTGGGATTGTTTCCTCCTTTTCCTCTTTCCTTCCACCCAAACCAGACCTCAGGGAAGGAAGGTCTCTGCAGAGCACCAGCCATCCAAAAAGCCTGGGATAGTATTTTACAACAGGGAAACTGAGGTACACACAGAGGAAACATCTCAGTAAACACCCCTGGGAAGTGCCAGAGCAGGAATCCCCCTGGGCTCCAGGCTCCTGTCCTGGCAAATACTTAGAGGTGCATCTCTGCATCAACCAAAGCATCATCAGAAACAAGGAGACCCTGAAAGCAGAGCTCCTGGATGCTGCTGAAGAGAAAGGTCAGATGGTTCTCTCCTTTCCTCCTCCTTCCAGCTCTCAGCTATGCATTCAAACCACAACTGTCTCAGATTTAACTGTGGTTTTCCTGTTCCTCACCAGAGATGGCGGAGAGAACTTAGTGCCAGCAGCACACCCACCCTTACCCCATGGGCCCTGCCCCAAGAACCCTCCAGGAGATTCCCAGAGATCCAGCCCCTCCTGGAGGAGCTGGGGGCTGCCAGGGCTGCTCACCCTCGTCGCTGTTGTCATCCACCAGGATGATCTCCTTGAGCAGGGGGGCGGGGGTGTGGTTGACGGCGCTGTGCACCGAGCGCAGGATCACCGACAGCGCCTCGTTCACGAAGATGAAGATGATGGAGATCTGGGGCAGGTCCTTCCCGTACTTCAGCTCTTTGCACCTGCAGCACGAAGGGCACAGGGAGACACGGGGTGTCACAAATGGGAGTTAAAGAAGTCTTTGCATCCTGCCCAGGCCTTGGCAGCAGGCAGTAACTTTATTGAGGCGGCCAGCACCCCAAAACACACTCAAATTCATAAGTTCTTTTAATAGTGACTGATTCTGTCTATTATAGAACAACTTATTTATTAATAGACAAGAAAACTATCAGGTATAAGACTTAAAGTAAACTAAAACTACACAGGTATAAAAAAAAATGAAAGAAAAACTACTAGTAGATTTCATACAGTGCATGATAAGGCACCATTTTCAGTTACTGCCAGCGAAGAAATAGTATAAGCTTAGGATTCAATGTATCTTACCATCCAGTCCTTGGTGGGGCACACACTGAGATCCCTTCCCTCAATTTCTGGAAAAGTAACCACGAGCCTGGGTCTAGAACTCGGGGGGAAGTCCCTTATGCACCTTCATGGTGTGCATGTAGAAGCTTTTGCCTCAGTGATAATTCGTGTAACTTCTCTAGTGTAAAACGGTGTCTCTCAATCAGCAATTTTTCCAGTATCTCTTCCCACATCTGTCTTCCAGATAGGATGTTTATTCTTGAGGTTTGAGCCTCCTGGCCTCAGAGATAACCTCTACTGGCCTAGGGCTATTTCTTTGTACACCAGTTGTCTGTGTACACAGGAGGTGGGGTAGATGTCCTGGCACTCAGGGCCAGCAGAGCTCACAGGGCAGCGCTCCCAGCCTGGCACGTGGGAAATCTCTAGGGCAAGCCCAGGGCTGCCACCTCAGAGCTGTGCAGAGCTGAGGATTCCCACTGCCTGCAAACCCATCCTTGGGTCACTGCTGCTGGAGAGAGAGCAGCAAAGCAGAGCACCCCGGGCTCAGAGAGCACCCCCAGAGCTCCCCATACCTGGTATTTGGGCAGGGAGCCAGGACTGGCCTCCAGAAGACACAAGATGCCTCAGCAGTGCAAGGGAAACTCCCCAGCCCCTCTGTGTCCCAAGATTTACGGGTGCTCAAAATGAGCCTTGCTCTTAAATTGCACTTGGGAATTTTCTTCCCATTTGCTTTGGGAAGAAACGAACATAAAATGAGCCTTGGTTAAATAGTCTTAATAAATGTTTTTGCTCTCTCAGCAGTTACTTCTGAGCACACTCCTGTCTCTGAAGCAGTGGTGTGACCTGGTGCCTTTGCACTCCACAGCCAGGATGCTAAACCCAAACCCTGTGATCACCTCCCTGGGTTTCAGGAGTCATTCCTTAACTCGGGCAGGGTTTGGGGCTGGGTCTCTGCTCACACAGACTTCAGAGCAGGACAAAAGCAGGAGGTCCCAGGTTTCCACCAGCACCATCCCTGGCAAACAGCAGGTCCATGATACCTGAACACACCAGAGCTGGGGAGAGGGACACCCATGGAGCAGGGCTGGGGCAGCTCTGAGGGAAGGGCTGTTCCAGGTGACCCCCAGCTCTGAGAGAGGGGGTGTTCCAAGTGACCCCCAGCTCCGAGGGAAGGATGTTCCAGGTGACCCCCAGCTCTGAGGGAGAGGGTGTTCCAGGTGACCCCCAGCTCTGAGAGACGGGGTGTTCCAAGTGACCCCCAGCTCTGAGAGAGGGGGTGCTCCAGGTGACCCCCAGCTCTGAGGGAAGGGGTGCCCCAGGTGACCCCCAGCTCTGCAGGGAGCACAGGGACACAGATGTTGTGTCCCTGCCAAGTTTTATCTCAGACACTTCCTCTCAACAGAGCAAGTGTGGAAAGCAACACAGGAGATCTTTAACCACCTCCAACAATTTAATTCAACTCTCCAGCTTCCCCGACAGTGAATCCATGAGGGGCAAGGAGAGAAGGAGCCCCCTCCCCACATCCATGACAGATCAGACACAGAACACGAGCAGAGTTCCCAGAACTACAATGAGTGTGCACAGAACAAACCCTGCCCAGAGCAGCAGAGAAAGACCAAAGGCACCCCAGAGTGACATCCCAGCAGCTCCTCAACTCCCCAGCAAAGCCTCTGCATTTAATTGTCCTGGGTGTTTCTTAGGCAACAGCAGGCGTTCTTCAGACTCCAGAATGAGACATGGGAAACAAAGATTTCCACAGAAACAGTTTTCTTTATGAATCTTCTTTAGTTAAACAAGTTTGCTGGGTGAAAACATGGTTCTGTTTCTTGATTTAACCATTGCCTTTCCTACAACAAGCCAAGAGCTCAACAGAAGGTGTCCAAACACTGGAAAGGATCTTCCAAAGGGAAAATCTTTCTTTAAAATGAATGAAAGAGTGGGCATGATGGGGCAAAGTGACAAGTGACCCTGAAATCCTGCCAGAAAGTCAAACTAAACAGACACAGACATTAAAAACAGCTTTTGGTGGATGTTGATACCTGCTCTGATGAAGACAAGGTTGTCACAGGAGCAGGAGCATTTCCTTTTAATCATTTCTCACCTCTGGGCAGCCTTCCCCCAAGGAATGCTGCAGGGGATAAAGAGCTCAGCCTGTGATCAAAGAGTAAATCCCCACCCAGCTCTTTGAGGTTCATCTCCTGCTCATTGGCATTCTCCCTGCTCCACTCCTACCAGGCTTCTCCTTCACCAATCCAAGGACAGGTAGACAAAAATCCAGGGAGAGGAGATAAGCCCAGGAAGGAGTGGGGAAGGCAAACCCAGCACTGTGGGGGGGGCACCAAGCCCAGTTCTCACAGGCAGGAGAGGCTTTGCACAAACATCCTGCTCTGGTGGCTTTGGCTGCCACCACAGGGCTGGGAAGGCAGCAATTTTAAACCAAATTAACCTCAAGTTCGTTGTGATCCTCCCACAGGGTCCCTTCAGTGCTGGTGCCAAAAGCTGTGGGGTGAGTGTTGTTCTGCTGCAGCCTCCAAGTCCTCGAGGACAAACCAGCAAATACCCCTGCAAGTGTGCAGGAATTCACCTGGAGCTGCTGGGCTGTCCTGGGGCAGGGAGGGGAAAAGGGGAGAGTAACCCTTGAGCTCAGACACCACTGGAAAGGCCAGGGGAGAAGCTGTGGGAAACAGCAGGAATGGTGAGGGCACTGGGTGGAAAGTGGTGGGGTTGGGCTGGTGGGAGATTTGGGTTTTTTCTTTTAAACATTTTTAACAGAAGAAGGGCTGATCTGGATGCTTTACACTTCAGCCCATGCACAGGCCATGCTCAGCTGTGACTGCTTTACTCTGGGAACACTCAGGGAGGACTCACTGGGGTCACCAGTCCCAGGCCCGGTGAGGCCTCCCATCCCTCCCTCCTCACCTGCACCTCCTGCAGCCCCAGGAACAGCACCTGCCCCACCCCAGAGGTTGCCTTTTCTTCAGAGGTGGGGAGACAAAAGATGGGAAATCCCTGCTGCCTTTGGAGTTTCAGTCACAACCCTGAGGAACAGCAGAGAATCCAGCATCAACCCCAGGTCCAGTAGGAGCTCCAGGGGCTCGGGAGAGTCCCAAGCAATGCACCAACCTCACCTGAGATCTCCTGACACCCTCTGCCCACAGTTATCCCCCTCAGCCTTTGGCTGTGTGCCAGCCAAGGCCTCTGGAGTTCAGATCCCAGGCCAAAATACTTCAAAATTCAGTGAGACCTTAGAGCCCCTTCCAGTGCCAAAAGGAGGTCTATGGGAAGGCTGGAGAAGGACTTTTTCAAGGAGTGATGGGATAAAGGGAATAGTTTAAGCTCAAAGACAGTCAATATTGGGCCGGAATTGTTCCCTGGGAGGGTGGGCAGGCCCTGGACAGGGTGCCCAGAGAAGCTGTGGCTGCCCCTGGATCCCTGGCAGTGCCCAAGGCCAGGCTGGACATTGGGGCTGGGAGCAGCCTGGGACAGTGGGAGGTGTCCCTGCCTGGGACAAGATGGGCTTTAAGGTACCTTCAACCAGAGCACTTGGGATTATGTGAATCTCAGGTTTTATTTCTGACACCCGGCTCATGCCAGCCCAAAGCAAGTCTCTTTCCAGGAAGCTGAATGTACAAGGGAACATTCCCTACACTTGAAAACTTCTACATTTAAATGAAATACAAGGGACAGACCACCACAATGCATTCCAGTGTCAGTGATTAGCCACTCAGCTAATGACCAGCCCATCATCTGATGCTGAATTTAGCTCACATCCATCATTCCATCAGTACCAAAAAGCCATCAGGAAGTTCTCCCTGGCCATGGAGCAGCTGCTCTCCAGCCAGGTGCACACCTGCAGGTGGCCCCAAGGCAGGGCTGCTGCCACTTCTGCAGGACAGAGGCACTGGGCCAGTTTGCAACAGGGCCTGACTGGAGAAAACTGAGGGAGCTGCAGGAGATCCCTCCCAATCCCTGCTTTGCCAGGTGAGAAACACCCCCTGGCCCAGCACAGAGCACCTGCCAACACCTGGAAATGAATTAATGCAGGTTACACCATTACATTTTCCCCCACTAAATCCTGCTCTCTGCAATTAAACCCAGGCTGGCACCTGCTCGTGGGATTTATATCAAATATCGTGAATCAATTGCAGAAAGAAAGAGCCACCTTACAGTTTTGTCTCTCCTTTAAATCAATGGGATATCAAAGAGGCATTTTATGTCCCATTAAATCATACTTGAATATGTTCCATTAAATCATGCTCACAAAACTCTGCAAGTCTGAGGAGGCTGGGGAAAACCTCCCCATGTTCAGCACTGGGTTTAATTTAAGGACCTCACTGAGGTCTCATTGAGAAATGTTCTTTGCCTTAAACAGGGGAAAAAAATGGGGTTTCCTCTGTCCTTAGTCCAAGGCTCAGGCATGAAGGGAGAGGTTTAGGTTGGATCTCAGGAAAGGTTCTTCCCCAGAGGGTGCTGGGCACTGCCCAGGCTCCCCAGGGAATGGGCACGGCCCCGAGGCTGCCAGAGCTCCAGGAGCTCCCAGGGATGCCCAGGGTGGGATTTTGGGGTGTCTGGGCAGGGCCAGGGGCTGGACTGGCTGATCCCTGTGGGTCCCACACAGCTCAGGATATTCCAGGACATCTTTCCTCACTTCAGAACAGACTGAGGAGCTGATGTCTGACACCAGTCCCAGCACAAACCAACTCCCAACATCCTCCCCAGCCCCTCCTCCAGGGACACAGAACCTGGGTGGGTCCAGAGGGGACACAACTCTTGGACTGTGACTACCACCACGTCTTTGGGGTCCAAGATCTTTATCCTACATAAAGCCCAAGTCTGCAAACATGAACACATGAAAGGAAACCCACAAAACAAATGTATTTACAGAGAACATTTTTTCACCTGAATCTTTGCAGTTCCTAGTTCATGTCAGAAACCATCCCGAAACAAAGGAAGGCTGAGAAGGGGAGCTGGGGGAAGGGGAAGCAGGGCTGAGTTTCTGCTGAACAGCTTGGCACACACCAGGCTGGATTAATCAAGTCAGCCAAATTCAAAAGACAAAAAGCATAAACCCCAGCTCTGCTCCAGCGCGTGTTTGCCTGCTGCACAGCCTGCTTTCAATCCTCTCATCGTTTGTTTTCTGCTCAGCACACAGCTGTAAATCCACTCTTCAGAGCAGCGACTGAGATTAGGATGTTTATTGTCTGTCTCAGTAACAGAAAAGGGATATCCCAGCATTTACTGCCTCGTGATCCCTCAGCAGAAAAATCACCTGGAATCACAGCAAGAACTCCCGGAGCACACAGAGGCCATGAAGTGGCAGCTGACATTTACAAACCACCTCTTCCTGCCCAGTGATTTAACAAGATCCACTCTATCACTCAATTAACACCTCTCACCTGCTTTCTGGGGCACAAAGCCATTTCCATCAACACCTGGGTCTGCCCTGCCTGGCATCAGCCAAATCCTGACTGTTTCTACACAATCCCTTCCCAGTGTAACCCCTTGATCAACACCAATCAAGGCAGTTTATGGGCAGCCTGGAGTGTGGAGCATCCTTGGCTTCAAGGAGTCTTCATTCCTTGGGCTTCAGATCAGGCCAGCTTTGCACAGAGCTGCCAGGAAATGTCTGTGTGTGGGTGGGACCTTCCCCAGGCAGCACCTTTCAGAAAGAAAACAATTTAATGAAAGATCCAATAATATATTCAATTATTTCAGGAGAGCTTTAGGCTGGATCTCAGGGAAAAGTTCTTCCCCAGAGGGTGCTGGGCACTGCTCAGGCTCCCCAGGGAATGGGCACGGCCCCGAGGCTGCCAGAGCTCCAGGAGCTCCCAGGGATGCCCAGGGTGGGGTTGTTGGGGTATCTGGGCAGGGCCAGGATTGGACTGGGAGATCCGTGTGGGGCCCTTCAAACTCAGGATATTTTATGAATCTATGATGCCCTGAACAGAACTGAGCTCAGAGAGGAGCTGGGCAGTCAGGCTGCAGCTTGCTTTTCCCCCCAGACCACTGAGCAGAAATCCTGCTGATCCTGAGAGATCAAGAATCCCTAATCCCAGATTATATCCACCCTTGGTCACAGAATTACCTTCCACCTTTCCTGCTGTGCCATGACCCACTCCTGGCAGCTCCCACATTCACTCTGCACAGATCTCCAAATGTCTGGATGGCCACATTTCATTATTTGTGGATTCAGACAAAAACCAGGCTGCACACAGGCCATTTGAAATTATCCAGCAGTAATTTGATTTTCCTAATGATGCCCCACTAATCAATCCAGCCTGGAGCAATGTCGCTAACAGGGGGCACAGGCAGAGCTTGTCGAGATTCAGAGAGACACAAACTGGGAGGAGTGATGAGGTAAAGGAGTAAAGAGGTGCTAGAAGAACACCTGAAGGAAAAATGGCTGCTGCTCAGTCTCAGAACACTGACGGTGGTTTAAAACCACAGTTCTAATAAGCAAAGAACAAAAAAATCCAGCCTCACCCTCACTGTGCCTTGAACATAGGGTGCAACAGTCCCACCCTCTGGCTGGGGATGTATTTTTGCATTTTATGGAGCCACAGAGACACAAGGTTTTGCCCTGAGCCGTTTTCCTCCAGGCTGGTGGCACAGCTGGAGTGGAAGCACAGGCTCTGCCTGGAGCTTTAGCCATGCAGCCCTGGCCTGCCAGCAGCCAGCCCATGCTGGGCCCTCCTGAGCCCCAGCAGCCCAGAGCCTCTGCAGAGGGCACTGCCAGCTGCCCTCAGGCTCAGCCTGAGCTGCCCGGGGTGCCAAGGCAGAGGCAGGGAAGCCAAATGGGAAGTGAGGAACTGCCAGTGGAACACAGAACCCTCTCACCCAGGGAAGGGCTGAAACGTCCCCTACAACCCAAGGGAAGGGGTCACACACAGGGCTCCTGGGCTTCCTGTCCTTCCTTGGGCATAAATCATGGAATCACTGAGGTCGGAAAAGCCCTCTCAGGCCATCGAGCCCAAGCAATACCCCAGCACCACCCCGTTCACCACTGAGCCCCAAGTGCACATCCACAGGGATGGGGACTCCCTCACTGCCCTGGGCAGCCCCTGCCAAGGCCTGAGCACCCTTTCAGTGAGAAATTCCCCCAATCCACCCTGAGCCTCCCCTGGCCCAGCCTGAGGCCGTTCCCTCTCCTCCTGTCCCTGTTCCCTGGGAGCAGAGCCCGACCCCCCCTGAGCCCCCTCCTGTCAGGTTCAAGCCACTACAGTTGTCCATTCCCCAAAGCCAGGACACAAAGGAAACCCTGGGCAGTGCCCACGTTCCACACAGGATGGAACAGGAGCCACACAGGATGGGCAGGCCCTGCTCTGCTTTGGATGGATGTCAAGTCTGGAAAATACACCGGGAGAAAAGGTCAATAAAATAAGAGCAGGAAAACAGGAGCCTGCTCTGTGCGGCCACTGGAACAATTCCCTTGGCCTGAGTGATGGCTGGCCCAGGTAAGGATGGGCAGCACCCTGTGAGATCATCTGGAGCACACAGGACTGTGTTGTGCTCTTAGGGAACACATCCATGGCTGTGCAGGAGTGGGACCTCTCTTTCTGCCTCAGGGAGGGTCTGAGGAGCAGAGTCTGTGCTCACACTGACTGATGACTTCATTGTTTATTTAATAACCTGCAGCACCATCAGCTCTGGTGCTGCACCATCCCCCATCTTCCCAGGGATGACCCTCAGGGCTCTGCAGGACACAAATGTCCCCCAGAGCATGAAGGGGACATCCCTACCTGTCCTTCTGAAATGCCACCAGCAGAGACCACCATGGAGAGGGCTGAACAGCCCTGGTGTGCACAACAGCCAAGGCTTTGGGGCTCTGTGCTGCTCCCTCACCCTCTGGAGCTCTTCCTACAGCTCCTCTTGGGGTCCTCCTGCACCCCTCTCCATCTCTGTGGGATCAGCCATCACAGACCCTCAGCAGTCAGGAAAAGTCAGACGCAAAAATCAGTGCCAGCTGGCACAAAACACACCCAGATCACAGAATCATTGAGTGGTTTGGATGGAAGGGACCTTAAAGATCATCTCAGCCCACCCAGATGCTGTGTGCCTGTGGAAGAATACGGAGCAGACAAAGAATGTGGTGGTTCTGATCGTGGACAGCACACCTCTGATGGTGAGTTTTCCAAGGTGTCCTCCTCTCCTCCATATCAGAGTGCCAGATCTTCCCTCCTCTTCCTGATTTTTAATTCTGAGCACTCAGGAGTTCCCCAGTCTGGATCTTGACTCATTAATAATTTCTCTTTTGGCCATCACACTAAATAAACCCAGCTAACGTGCTTATCAGGAGCTTATCCCTTCCTGACATTTCGGGCTGGTATCAGGCTCAAGGGTTTGAATATTTAAACAGACAAATATTCTTGTGATCAGCAGAATAAATTATTCTTGTTACTTCCTGTCCCTAAAAACACTGTGAGCATAACGGAAGTCCTCAGCTATGCTGGCACAGCTTCCAGAGGCTTGTGGAGCTGTTCCTGTAAAACATGGCCCAGGAGCAGAGAGTTCCACTCAGACATTTTAAAAGCCTTTTCTACAATGAGCTGTGGAACTGGCACATTAAAGCCAAGGGTGAGCGAGAGACACTCAGTCAGAACTAGTGCACAAGAAATGGAATTCTCCCCCAGATTCCTATTCCAGAGATTGCAGCTTCAGGAAAGTGTCAGCTTGGAGCTGTCACCACCGCATCCCTCAGTGCTGAGGTTCCCAGAACTGAGAGCACTCCTCAGCTATGAACTACCAGCAATTTTACCCCATTACAGAGACAGAGCACCAGGACTCCTCCCTCAGTGTGGTGCAGGAGCCCAGGGTGTCCCTGGCACTTTTCAGGACAGCACAAGGTATGACATCCACTGTACCCAGCTCTTGCAGAGCCCCTGGCTCCTCATCAGTTGCAGCAGGACAAGGCAGAGCTGGACACAGCTCCAAGGTCTCCTCCTGGTCACTCCTGGCCACCACAGGCATCCACAGCAGAGCTGGGGGCTCTCAGCTTGGCAAGTCCTCAGGAGGAGGAGGAGGAGGAGGAGGATGCTGTCCCTTGACTGAGGCATCTGGGATTTAAACTCAAGATGTCCAAGTGACCATGCTCAGGGACAAAGGGGTCACCCCGAGGGGACAGGAGGTCAGCAGGGCTCAGGAGTGAAGCCTGCAGGTCCTGCTGCCTGCCTGCTGGCCTTCCTCTCCTCTCAGGCAAAGAACATTGGGCAGGGAGGAAATTTAGGAGCATTTTCTCTGTGTTTGTTTTCAAACAGTGCCCTACAAACACAGCTGAACTGTGAGTGATGTCCAAACAGGCATGGACTGAAGGAGCAGGCTTTGTAAAGGCTGGCAGCAGAATTTTACACAATCACAGAGGCAGCAGCACCCTGACCTCCCCTGCCACGAGGATCCCAAGCTGTGAGACCAGGGCAGCTCTGATTCCACGTGCTGAGCAGCCCCTGTGTTCCACCAAGGAAGGGCAGGCAGGGAACCCTGGCTGCTCCACAGGGGCAACACCAGATCCTGGCAAGGGGTGAGTGAGTGCTCACAGAGGAAAGGCAGAACGTAAAACTGTAAATGAACAGTAAATTGTAAATGAACAATAAGTTGTAAATGAATAGTGCATGTTCTGACACCCTCTGTTAGAGGCAGCTGTGCTCTGTGGCTGCTCATGCAGGCACAGTCCTGGGCAAGGTAATTCACAGACATCTCATCTAAGGCAGCAGCCAGAGCTCCTGACAAGGTCGATGAAGTGACACTGCCACTGCAAAGGACAATTTATTCCAGCCCTCCATCCCAAGTATATTTCTGTCAGGTATAACACACTGAAGCTATTTTTTGGGAAGGTGAAAATATCTTTTTCCTTCCCTGATCAGAGGCAGCCCCAGGCTGGACGTTCAGACAAATATCAGTGAGGGAAGGGAGCCCTTCATGTCCCAGCAGGGATTCCAGGGTGACAATCCCACCAGCAAATGTCACAGCTCTGCTCAGGCAGGCTGGGATAAAACTGGCACTGCTGTGAATCTTCCTTCTCAAACTGAAAATGAAATCCTTGCACAGAACCTGAAGTAGAAGTGTTTTACTTGAATAGATCTCACGGGAACCCAGGATTTCGACATCCCCAGGACACACCTGGGGCAATGAAGAAGAAAAGTGGCCACCACTTGTGCTGCCTGGAACAAGGTGGAATGATGCCACTGCTGGAAGAGCTGGCATAAAAATGATGAACTTAAAAGGCACAATGGACTTTTACAGACAGCTCTTCTTCTTTGTGATCACAGAGCTACACTGCTGACGGCTTTATGAACTGGAAGATGGAGAGGTTTTTAAACCTTTCCTGTTACGAACAGAAATCACTGGGTGAGTTTGTTTAACCTCTGCCAGAATTGGATCAGCCTCAGCAGAGGGGTGTCCCTCAGCCCTGTCTGCCAAATTCACACAGGGAGGGCTCTGCCATCCCAATATCCAGGAACTGGCACCAGGGAGAGCTCTGCCATCCCAGCATCCCAGAACTGGCACCACCACCAGCCCAGCACAGGCTGCTCACCAGGGCACACTGACACCCTGGTGAGGCACTTGTACTGCCGTGGGTGGAAAAGAATAAAAACAAATCCCAAGCACTACCAAAAGGGTCAAACCCAGCAGATGGGGCTGATTTAGATTTGCTTTTCCCCTCACATTCCAATTTCAGGTACCAGTTAAATAAATACAATTAAGTGCCCATAAATACTGATGCCCCTTCCTGTAGAGGACATTCAGGATGTAAAGGTATCCAACCAAAGACCACACACAAGTGTTCACTCCAAAGGGCCAGAAGTTTCCCTTGATTCCACAGAGGAAGCTCCACACCAGCCCTGCTATTCTGTACAGAGATTTGCTCCTGTGTGGCTTTTCTACTGTCACAGGTTACATTTTCCACCTCTGCCAAAACACAACACACAACAGACAGAACTGGGACACAAAGGTGACCAGCTCAGGCCACAGTTTAACCCAGTGCAAAACTGCAACACCATGAAATACCTCACAGCAGGGTAGGGAGGGATCCAACACAGGCAATCAAACAAAAGCTGAATTAGGAGCTTAATAAACCAATCCCCTCCCCTGTCCCAAATAAAAATAGTCCAACTTCTCCTGCCCCCTCATAAAACCCCAAACCAAAACTCTCAGTTTCTAGTGACAGGCTGGAGATGTCCCACGAGTGGGGGTTCACATCCTTTTAGTTGTGCTTGCCTTTACCTGCAGAGCCCCAAAGTGCAGCAGGCACAGCTCCCTCCCACGGACGATTTCCATGTTACTCCATCCCAGAGGAGAGCATTTGAGGCTGGAGATTTGTTTGCTGCCACACCAGAGATGGTGACAGGAGCATCTAAATCCTCACACAGTGACACAGCTCCTGTGTCTCCCTGCCACCAGCCCAGCCCCAAGGAGCCAGACCTGGCTGGGAGCACTCACTGCCTGGCCGGGCTGTCTGGAGGAGCACTGGCCATGGATGTGGCACTTGGGGACATGGTGGTGGCCTTGGCCATGCTGGGTTGGACTCGATGGTCTTGGAGAGCTTTTCCAACCTAAGTAATTCCATAACACACTTGACAAAACACAGCAAACTCATATCAAAGCATGTGCAGAGACACACGATGAACTTTAAAGGCTTAAATGTGATTTCTGATGAACTTAACTCTGAACCTGCCCAAGACATGCTGGTCCCCTACACTCAGCAGAGCTTTGGAAGCACACCTGAAAGTGGGGAATTCTGGACTCTTCTGCTCCCTCATCCTCACCTTTCCAGGGCCATTGGACTTTTACCTGCTTTCCACCAGCCCTACCACCAAAGCTTCCCCCACCTGCACAGCAAAACACATCCAGACACACCCAAGGCTTGGCTTTGCTGCCTGCAGCTCCTCAGGTCCCCTCTGGCCCACAGAAAAGCCACAGGAACTTTGCAGCAGAAGGTCTGGGAGGTAAATCCTGATCCACCCATGGAGCACTGATGGGACTAAATGATTTCCCTATGGCTGGGCTGCAAAGCTCCGTGGCTGAAGGACAAATGAAAATGCCACTGCAAGGTTCTGCTGTGCCAGCACAGGCAGGTTCAGGCTCCCTGGATGCCTTAATCCACAGGCTCTGCTTGCCAGCTCTTCCCTGCACATCCCTGCTGCTTCCTGCCTGAAAACATCAATGGCAGAGGAAAAACCCTCTGGGTTTGTCTTTCTGGTGACAAACAGCTCTACAAATGAAACCCACTGGTGCCAAACAAGCTTCATTTGTGCTGTCCTCCGAAATAAAGCTTCACCAGGAAATGAATTGATCTCCATTTGGCCTTTGTAAAGATTATGAACAGTCTTAAAAGAAAGCAAGTGCTCAGCCTGCTATTCATCCTGCCACTTCCTCATCATGCTCCATTCATTAATTGCTTATTCTAGTTTGGATTTTGCTGATTCAATGCACATGTCTGCTTGCAAAAGGGACTGTCAACATTAAATCTATTGTATCTACTCCATTATGTACATTTTCTGTGACCCAAGCATCTTGCTACACCTAATGCTGTCTGGTACAGTTCACTGTTTACAGATCCAGGTTCTCAATGTATTTCTGACCACAAAGCCCTGAAACTACCTTACATTTCCCCAGGAAACTCAATTTTAAAGCACCTACTTTATTCCCAGTAAATCTTCTTCAGAAATGTTAAGCTCTATTTTAGAATTAGGGTTTCAAGAATAGGCATTACAATTTAGGGACATACAGACATTTCTAAAGGCACATTACTTGGCAGGTCCTAAGAAGAAATTATCTGCAAAGTTGTAAAAAACAGAATGCAGAGAATGGGATTTACTCTGGTGAGAGGCTCTTGTAATAAAGTTATTAGGCTCAGACAGATCTAAGGGAGATAAAAGCCAGTGCAATTCTGAGTGTCACATCCACTTACCCAGCTCTGCCCATGCCCAGCTCTTTCTCACACACAGAATAAGTCACTGAAACCTCCTTGCTCTGGGATTTTCCTGCTGGAAAACTGCACAAATGGCTGCAGGACCAAGGCTGTCAAAGCAGCAGAGCTTGACTCCCCCTCTGCCTGGCCTGGCTGGGAATGTGCTGGTTTGGAACTGAAAAGCTCTGGGCAGTCCAGGGCAGCAGGTTGGTGGCACAAACAAGCACATAAGCCCTGATTTCCTTGGAAGCCAACTGGAGAGAAGTGTATCCAAAGCTTAAATTGGTTCATTTATTCTCATAAGCACCATTCAGTCAGAAGTATTCATGATAACACAGGTATTTTTCAGCAGTGGAGTTCAGAGGGGCACAGAAGCAAGTTGTTAAATTACACTAATCCCATCCTCTGCCAAAGTGATCATTTAATACTTCTGTTTACATTAGGAACTGTTTTATAGCACACTCCTGCCACAGAAGTCTTCCCTGAAGCACCATGTTCCCAGCTTACAAGTACAGGTAATAACTTTGTAGTCAGGAAGAGAATATTGACAATTAGTGGAATGTATGGCATAAAGAACCCCGAGGTGCTGTGCTATAAATCCATGGTCACAGTGTTTGCAGGTGACACTGAGCAGCACAATGGAAATAAGAGACTCTCCAACAGCCACTAAACAAACTCCAATTGCTCTCCCCAAAGCACTTTCCTCCTGACTGGGTTTAAAGAAGACATTAGGACTTCAAGCACCAAAGGCTTCTGACACACTCCTGACCCCACACAAGCTGCCAATGTGTGCTCCAGTGACCTCTGCTTCTAAAGGAGAAGAGAGAAAAAGCTGTCCTGTGTCCCCATCCAAACCCATGACAGAAACACAGCACAAACCCCTAAATTTTCCACAAGGACTCTGACAGCTCCAGTTCTAGGGGGACTCCTCAGCTCCCTGGGGCCAGCCCCAGCTGCCGGAGTGTCCAAGGAGCCAGGCTGCTCCTGCAGGTCACAAGAGTGGGCTTAAACAATAACCAACAAATGTAAAGCACAGCTGCAAAAGCATGTCTTTAGAGTCTTTACTTGCCCAGTTTTCAAGAGAAAGCATTGCTGGAAGTCAGGAGCAGCATGTCCAAACACACTGAGGGATAAAGATCAATACTGGTATTTATTCAACAGCCTGCTGGTTTGTATTAGTGCCAGGAAAGCAACGGAGCAGCAGGAAAGCTTTTTCCCCTCTGCAAATTGTCCCAAAGGCAGCAGAAGCTGCAGCCCCATCCCTGGAGGGCAGGAGGGGCACAGGGCACCAGCAGCCCCTGCACACTCAGAGCAGCAGCAGTGGCTGCTCAGGGCTTAGGGCCCTGAGGATGCCGGAGAAACAAAAACCTGAGTTTGTCTGGAGCTGGGTTTGGAAAGGTCTTCTACCCTTGGGACCTGCAGAGCTGGGAGGTGACAGCCTGGGCACAGCCACAAGTGTTCCTTTGGAGACCACCAGGACCTCACTGGGCTGCAGCTCCTCCCGAGGGACAGCTCTGACCTCTGCTCTGTGTGGCAGGGACAGGACCAGGAATGGCTGGGGCTGTGTCAGGGGAGGGTCAGGCTGGAGATCAGGAAAGGTTCTTCCCCAGAGGGTGCTGGGCACTGCCCAGGCTCCCCAGGGAATGGGCACGGCCCCGAGGCTGCCAGAGCTCCAGGAGCTCCCAGGGATGCCCAGGGTGGGGATGTTGGGTGTCTGTGCAGGGACAGGGGCTGGGCTGGGTGATTTTGCCCCTCACTCTGGGAAAGACCCTGAGTGGCTGGAGCTTGTCCTGAGAAGGGAATGGAGCTGGGAAGGGTCTGTAGCCCCAGGAGCAGCTGAGGGAGCTGGAAAGGGGCTCAGCCTGGAGCAAAGGAGGCTCAGGGGGGACCTTGTGGCTCTGCACAAGTCCCTGACAGGAGGGGGCTCAGGGGGAGTCGGACTCTGCTCCCAGGGAACAGGGACAGGAGGAGAGGGAACGGCCTCAGCCTGGGCCAGGGGAGGCTCAGGAGGGACATCAGCAGGAATTTCCCCATGGAAAGGGTGCTCAGGCCTTGGCACAGCTGCTCGGGGAGGTTTGGAGTCCCCTGGAGGTGTCCAAGGAAGGCCTGGAGGTGGCACTCAGAGCTCTGGGCTGGGGACAAAGTGGGGATGGGCACAGGTTGGACTCGATGGTCTGGAAGGCTTTTCCAACATCAGTGATTCTCAGATTCTCCTCAGCCAAGTCCCTTCCAGCTCAGGAGGTTTCCATGACTTTGTGCAGCCTGGGAGAATAAAACTGCCTGGAGCCACACAGAGCTGGGACAGACTGGGCAGGACAGAACACATGGACAGAAAATATCCAACGATCCACCCCTGAACTGCAAATCTGCTCTGGCTTTGGTGAGCCCTGTTCTGAGGCACAGCTCCTGCATGCCAGAGCTGTGACACTGATACTCACTGCTTGATTTCTCTACTTGCTCTCCCAGAAAATTTTCAGGTGGCACCTTTCCAAGTACTGGAAAATATTACTTTTCCTTTTTTTTATGGCTGAAGCTATAAAAAGCCAAGGGCAGGAGTGTTTTTCACGCAATGCTGGATCAAACCCACAGCCATCTATTAGGAGAGAAGGTGCACAACCAGTCCAGGCTTTTTCTAGAGCTGTAAGGATCTTTTAATACACTTCCACATGCAATTGAAAGAGAATTTCATATCTGAAAAAGTAATTTTTTTTTTGTTCTTCCACTGTCTTGATTCCTCTGTAGTTTTCCCTTCAGTTATTTGATGAAGAAAAAGCCCTACACCTTGCCTCACTTTTCCTGGGTGTTGCTTGGATGTAGGACTCAAACCCATCAAAGTACTCTTTGCAGAAAATAAAATAATGGATTTTAGTAACACATTGTGTATGCAAGAAAGAATGAGCTCTTCTGACCTCCTTTGTTTGCAATAAGCAGCAATTACAACAAATAAACAGGCAAGAAACTCTATTTCCCAGCAAATACCTCTTTCATAATTCAAGTAGTTTGTTTTGTCTTCTTAAACGTTTCCTTTGTCCTCAGACTGACTCCATCAAGCCTGGCTGCCCAGCCCAGGGCAGGACATGAGAGACTGGCACATCACCACCAGTGTGTGCTCAGGGATGTCCCAGGTCCTTGAGGAATCATCACTGAGCTCTCCCACTGGCTGCAGCAATATTTGCACATCTCAGACACTTCTGCCAAAGCCAACATGGTCCTGTGGGCAGGGGGAAAGGCAAAAAGCATTTTGTTTCATTAAAAGAGGTTGTGTAGCCTCAGTTTTGGGAGGAAACGAGATGAAATAAATGGAGCAGTGGCAGGGGCACCTCCTGCCCAAGCTGTAGCAGGGGCTAAGAAAACATCTCATTTCAGTGCCTTGGTACCAGAGAAATCTGAGACAAAAGCACCTGCAAAGCCAGGGGGCTGAGTTATCCCCAAAGTGGAAGAGATTTATGTATTTTCACAGGAAAACAACTAAATACGATGTCACATGAAAGTTTCCCATCAGAGCCAAGCAGAGGACACAGGCTGAGCCCCTCGGCACAAACTGTGGCCAGTGTGGGCTCTGCAGGAACATTTTGGATCCAGCACAAGAGATGGGAGGGCAGGAGTGGTCTCTTGGCAGGAAACTCAGTCTCAGCCTCCAGGTGCATAATCCTGGGCAGTCCTGGTGTGTGTCAGTCACATCCACATCCACCACTTTCCAAATCTGCACTCTGATGTGATTATAAAGCCGAAATGGAATTCTTGGGCCCTGCAAGCTGAGGGGAGGCTGAGGCTCCAAGGCAGCCCCATGGCACAGGGCAGGAGCTCTCCAGGGATGGGAGAGACCCCAAGGGGAACAGGGCCTCCCTCCACCCACTTTGTGCTCCAGCACCCAGCAGGCACACACTGAGAGCCCACAGAGCCCACGCACAAAGCACTTTAAATAAAATTTAATCAGGACCTGATTTAGTTTCTTTAAGAGAAGTTGTCAAGCAACAACTCAAAGTCTACCAAAACTCTCCATCTCCTGCACTACATCCCAGAGAAAGGCTCTCAGCTCGCTGCTACACGAGGTCCCTGGTGCCAAAGCAGCTAAAGGCAGATGTGCTGAGGAGCCCAATCGCTGCCAGGCTCCCATGGCAGCAGCTCCGGAAATAACCGGGTGATTCAGGCACTGAGAGTGCAGAGTGACAGCTCTGACTCAGCCCAAACACAGCTCTGACAGCAGCCAGGGCTGGGCAACTGCTCCCTGTTCAGCTGCAGGGATGGAGCCTCTGCAGGGCCCCTCTCCATGGCCCAGGGGTCCCATGGCAAAACCAAACCAGGGGCTGTGAGAACACAACAAATCAGGCTCCCAGCACCTCCAAACCTTCTCCATCAGAGGATCCCAGAATGGTTTGGGTTGGAAGGACTTTAAAGCTCATCCAGTGCCACATCTGCCATGGGCAGGGACACCTTCCACTATCCCAGGCTGCTTTCAGCCCTGTCCAACCTGGCCTTGGACACTTCCAGGGCTGGGGCAGCCACAGCTTCTCTGGGTAACCTATTCCTCTATGTCCCCACCCTCACAGGCAGGAATTCCTTCCCAACATCCCATCCCTCCCTGCCTCTGGCATTTTTAAGCCATTCCTCCACATCCTATCAACTACATCCCCTTGTCCAAAGTCCCTTTCCATGTAGTTCCTGACCCATGTGCAGGACCCCAAGGCAGGCAGGAGAAGGGGTTGTGTCTCCAGGATGGCAAGTCCTCAAAACATCTGAAAAATTAAATTGCAGAAGTTGCTTATCTCTTACACTTTAATACCTCAAGACTCCCTCCCAAGAACAGCTGTCGAGAGATTTGCAGCAGCAGGAATGTGTCATCTCCACCCAATGATCCAATAGCCCTAACAATTGTGGGTATTATTTCTCTTAAATCTACCCCTTAATCCTATAATGCCATAAAATACCACTGAATCAGAGCTTAGCAGGATTCCAGAAAGGAACAGACTTTTAAAGAGATAATGAGAACTCCACATTTATATTGGATAGGATTGAAAGGAGAGAATGGGGGGAGGTGAAATGTACCAGATGGGCAGATTATTTCATAGTTTCCCTTAATATGATTTCTTCAACCTGAAGCATCTGGTAATTCCACTATCAGAGATTAGATACCGGATAAGATGGACAGGCAGGCTGATCTAACAAAGCAATTTTATTTTCTGGCTACACACAGGAGAGGTTCCCATTAAATCCTGTATCACAGGATAAAACAGAGGTGCACAAAATGTTGTATCCAAGCAGGGACTGTTTGCAGGCCCTGGGATCCCATGTAAATATGTTTCACTTTCAATATAGAAAACAACACATCTCCCTAACCCCCCATCCTCCCCAGGCAGGCAGCGAGTGCTGAGAATGGATAAACAATAAAACTCACACAGCAGCCTTGTCCTTCAGAGGTTTTTGCAGAAAATTGAAGAAAATCTCCCCAGCTCATTTTTGTGGAGATTTGTGTAGAAGTCCTGCTGGCTGCAGGCAGCACCTTGGGTACTTCCAATCTGGAAGCAGAGATTGTTTTCCAGAACATGCAGGAGTCTCATCTTAAAGCCAAAAAAACCCAATCAAGCACAACAGAAATGCGTTCCCTGTGCCCTTCTCATTATGGCACTGTTTGGCAGCAGCTCCTGGAATAACTCACCCCAAAACACCAGCCCTGCCTTATTTCACCCAAGGAAGAGCTTTGCCAGCCAGCCCAGCTGGAAAACCCTGTGCATACCCAGCTCAACCTGTCCTGCTCAGCTGAGGGTCGGGATCAGGAAGATCAGGAAGGTCCAGGGGTGACAGACACAGCTCCTGTTTGGAATCAGCTCCACACGGATTCCATGGACCCAGAGCATCAGCAGCACTTCCCTGGGACCAGGGCAACCCCCAGTCCTCTCACTGGGGAACACCAGGGAAGAGTTTCCACCTCCCCTCGCAGGAATGGGGAAAGGGAAAAGATGAGAGGGGAAAGGAGAAGGAGTAAAGGAAACAGAGAAGGGGAAAGAGGAAGGGGAGAGGAGAATTAAAAAAGAAAAGGGAAAAGAAGGAAGGAGAGAGGGGGAAAGGGGGAAGGGAAAAGATGAAAAGAGAAGGAGAAAGGGAAAGAGGGGAGCGGAGAGGGAAAAGGGAAAGAGGGATGGGAAGGGGAAAGAGGAGAAAGGGGAAGGGGAAGGGGGAAAGGGGAGAGGAGAAAGGGGAAGGGGAAGAGGGATGGGGAAAGGGATAAGGGAAGAGGAAAGGGGAAGGAAATCACTCAACTAAAGCAAAGTTAATAACCCAAACTACCAAAAAGTGACACCACAATTCCCCAAATCAGGACAAATGAAGTATTCTGCCACAGCTCCTGGTGCTGGGAAGGACCTCACCTTCTCCTGAACATCATCCTCACATCTCTGGGAACATTTTCCCAGGGAAACTCCCTCCTTTCTCTGCCTCTGGGCAGGACTGGGAGGCCCTGGGCTGGGCTGGCTCCTCCTCACCAACATCACCTGGAATCACCCGGAGCAGGGATATCTGAGCCTCCGAACCCTCAGTGATGCTGACCACGAGGTGCAGGGAGCCTGGAGACACAAAAATATACACAAAACATGCCAAACTTCCCCTAAATTCTCCTTGCTCCACTTCCCTTTGGCCACAGGCAAAAAAAGGGAGCAAGAAAAGGCCTCAGAGCTCTGATCCAGCTTCGCTCAGCACTCGGGGCAGTGACACTTGACCACATGAATGTTTCCTTAAAAACAGGGGAAACTGAGAGGAAAGGCTGGGAGTGCCAGCCTGTGCCAGGACCAGTCCCAGCCCATTGGCATTCCAGACACTCTGGAGCCTTTAGCTGAACCACACAGGCTTCACTATTATATTTAAAACTACTACATGCTTTGTAATGCTTATCAGCTGGAGGGTTTTCAACAGTTTTTCCCCACTAATGCTGCAATTTCAAAGCCATTTAGGCTAATTTCCCTTGACTTGAATCTATTTTAATCAGCGACCAGGATACTTGACTTAAATGGTTTGTGTTCAACCCTTCATAAAATCAGCCATAAAACTGAATGCACCAAATAGCACGGGAACGTTGAAGCCAGAAGCAGGAAGAGCTGAAACTTTCCAAATTCTCCAGCTAGCTCCAGCCTAGTTCACACCAGAATAACTGTTCTCTTACAATATCAAGACAATTGATCCCCAGAACAAAAAGAAAACCAATAAACAGAACACACTCCTGAAGTTCTTCCACAGATAAAAGGCACTAAGGTGTGCAGCTGCAGTCAGTACCCCCAAGCCTCAGCCCAGCTCCAAACAGATGCATTTTTAATGCATTGCTGTGCCCTGTCCTCTCCCCTACCCTCCTGTGGAATGATGGATAGTGGAACTGAGGAAAAATACAACGCAAGCCTAAAAATGTCAGAATTAATCCTTTTTCTTCCCTCAAAATCTGAAAAGAAACATTACTTCTCAAATTAATTCTCGCCAAGTAATGCTGGCTCTGCTAGAAGTCAGAGCTGTGGATGAGAAATGGAAATCAGCAGCTCAGCCCCAGGTAAGGGCTGGAGAAGGTCTCGCTCCAAGGATTCAGCATTGTGCTGGGATTTGCATATCACAGAGGCAGAGGTGCAATTTGTACCTGCAGTTCTGTGTTGCTGGAGGGGCTGCAAGCAGCAAAGTGCAGGCTGGGCCTTCCTTTCTTTGGAAACTCATCCAGGGATTTCTGTTTCCAGTGGCTGGCAGCCCTGGGTGCTCTGAGAGGCTGCTTGGAACTCAGGAGGCTCCTGGAGAGGGGAAGGAACAAGAGCTGTCCCTGCTCCCACAGCCTGGAGCACCTGGGGACACAAGGGACAAGAGCTGTCCCTGCTCCCACAGCCCGGAGCACCTGGGGACACAGGGAACAAGAGCTGCCCCTGCTCCCACAGCCTGCACAGCCTGGAGCACCTGGAGCTGCATCCCCTGGCATGGTTTTCAATGCTCTGCCAGGTAAGAGCTTTGTCACTGCCCCAATGACACAGGCATTGGACACAGATCTTTCACAATCTAAGCCTCTCTCGGCTCATTTTTGTATTGGGGATTTCACTCCAGGCCTGGACAAACTGACACTTTCCTATTTTGAGGAGAACTCGGGCAGCCATATCTAAAATTAACCTTCACAAAGATAAACTTGCAGCATGTCTTTCCTCCTCCTCTGAACAAAATGATGTGTCACCTCTTTTAAAGCCTGTTCTCCTGTGCTGCTTGGCAGGTAAACATCACCAGCACCTTAAAAGCTCTGTCAAAAAAGGAGAGGGAGGATATTGTCCCATAGAAACTCCCTTAAACATGCCAGATCTCCAAAAGCAGATCCCAGGAGGATCCCTGTGCTGGGAGGAGCCTGAGGGCAGCCCAAGGGCTCCAGAGATCCTGCAGGGATGTGAAGGAGCTGACAAGGAGGGAGAGAGGGAGGGATGGAGAATCTCTGCACACTTTCACAGAGTATTAAAAACCAAAAGCTCAGTGAAAGCAGAGCTGAGCTTCTGATGACATCACTTCCACCCAAAATCCTGTACTGCTTTAGGAAAACAGAGACAGACTGGGAGGAAATTAACTTCTTTCCCTTGATAAATCATCTTGATGAAATCTCCACACACTCCAACCAACTGAAACTAGGGTAAGGCCAGCTGGGGACCAGTTTCTTCTCCCAGGTACCAACAGACAGGACAAGGGGAAACAGGTTCAGGTTGTGCCAGGGGAGGTTTAGGTTGGATATTGGGAATTATTTCCGGACAAAAAGTCTTGTCCAGCCCTGGCACAGGCTGTGCAGGGCACTGCTGGAGTCTCCAACCCTGGGGACGTTTAACAGCCCTGTGGATGTGGCACTTGGGGACGTGGGTCAGTGGTGGCCATGGCAGTGCTGGTGAATAGTTGGACTCAATAACCTTGGAGGGCTTTTCCAGCCTCAGTGATTCAGTGATTCCATGAGCTCATTCCAGCCCAGCCACCTCAGTTTCTCCTCACTGAGCAGGGCCCTGTGAACGATGAGGGAAGAGCCAACAGCAGCAAACCTGACTGGGAAAGCCACCAGCACTCCTGGCTCTGGGGTGACAGCTAAGCACAGCCATTCCCTCCTGGAGCACCCAGCACTCACTTGGTTGGGCGATAATCCGGGATGGAACGGTCCAGGGAGATCTTCTCACTGAGGTAGGAGTTGTAGCCATACTTCTCATGGGGCCCCGTGGCTTTCTCCTCCTCCTCAGGGGACAGGGTGGCTGGGAGGCCACCCTTGCCACGGCCACCATAGCCCTCAATGAGCCCAAGGGACTTGGACAGACCTGAGGGAAAACAAAAACAACATTGCTGGTAAAATGCATCACGGATAGAACCCATTCCTGTTAAAACCCATTCCTGGTAAAACTCATTGTTGGTAAAATCCATCCCTGGTAAAACTCATAAATGGTAAAACCCATCCCTCGTAAACCCATCCCTGGTAAAACACATCCCTCATAAAATCCATCCCAGGTAAAACTCATTCCTCATAAAAACCATCCCAGGTAAAGCCCATCCCTGGTAAAACTCATCATTGGTAAAACCCATCCCTTGTAAAATCCATCCCTGGTAAAATCCAACACTGCTATTTCCAAAAGAAACAAAACTACTCCAAAAATCCTGGCTGTTTTGGGTTCCTGGCTGTTTTGGGTTGGTTTTTGCAAACATTCCATGTCCTCCTCCTTTGGCCCAAAGCTGGAACAGAAATGATTCAAGTCTTACAATTCCTCCCAGCTCAGGCCCACTGCTGCTGCCAGCCCTGCCCCTGGCACGCAGCTGATAACCTGTCCCAGGGATCTGTGTATTTATTTAGTTGGTGGGGAGGTTATTCAGGCCTCCTTCCCACTCTCAGAGAGGTAATTACATGGAAGGTTAGATGTCCCCAGGAGAAGGATAGGTTGAACACAGAGCAGGAATAAAACAGGGCTGGTTAAGTGCCAGCTGAATGAATTTCTGCTCGCTGTGAACAGTGAACAGCATACAAATGGTACGGATTTAAAAACAATTTCCCCTCAAAGCTTTCTTATCTTTTAAAGTACAGCGTTCCCAGACCCTTATCAAGGGGAATTATTTATTTATATCTGCATAGCTGAAGGAAATAGGCAAAGTTCAAAATGAGCTGCACATAAAGAGCTCCACGGATGATTTGGTGGTGGCTGTGGGAAGCCAAGTCCATGCTCATGTTATTACTTATTAGACAGGACACCTGGAATTTTAATATTTCTCATTAGAAGAGATTCACTCTCTTTTTGTCAGAAACATAAAAATTATAATGATGAATTTCATTTTGCTTTTTTGCCTGATTGGTTTTTTTATAACAAAAGACACCAGTGTATATTCCCATTGTTCCAATGGCAGAGCCCTGACTGAGAACAGGACGGATTTTCTCACCTCTGAAGCTTCTCAAGGGACAATAACCCTGAGGCTGATCCAGCTCCCAAACCTCCCACTGACTTCCACCGTCCTGGACAAAAGATTCCTGCCTCCCCACAAATTTAAACACCTTTTTCCTCAAAAAGTAGCATTGAGAGGCAGGAAAAAAAATCAGCTGGGAATGTAAATCACAGTTGGAAGCACAGCTTGAAGAAGTATTTTTGTTGCTGTTGTTACTATTATTATTATTATTATTCCTTCTGTCAAGAAAGCTCTCAGCATCTTTCCCTGCTCCATCAAACCCCTCTGCCCACACTGGGCTGGATCACATTGTATCTGAGGACAATAACAAGAAATCAGGTGCCAGGAGCCCCAGGCTGTGGTAACACATCCCATCTGCCTTTTCCCAGCTCCAGGCACAGCAGGAGCCAGGGAGTCACTCAGGAAGGCTGGGAAAGGTGGCACTTTGTGGCCTGCAGAAGGTCAGTAGGTCACTCTGTGAACTTCCCAACCCCAAATGCTTCTGCTCCAGTAACCCTCAGCATCTCCCAGTTTGCTTTCAAGCTTAATTTTGCTTTTCTTGATTGATTTGAACACATTTCTCACTGCCCCAGTGCTTTTGCTTTGGTGCTTTGAAGGCACCACCTGTAAGAGGGGCTGCAGGGAAGTGGGGACTTTCTGAGGCTCCAGGGATGGAGGACACTCAGTGGATGTGGGAGCCGTGGACACCCCAGCACCTGGCTCTGTTAGAAGCAGGTTTTGGAATCACAAGCCCAGGTTATTACCAACACTAATAACAGATAATTAACTCAGACACCAAGGCAGTGCTTGTCCCAGTGCTCTGCACTTGAAGCCACCAGGAGAAGATGATCCCTCCAAGGCTGATCTCCAACAAGATCCCCGCCAGCCTCCAGAGGTTCTTATCTCTGGCTCAGGTTATGGAATTGTGCTCCCAAGCACAGCTCCTTGGTGAAAGACCTGGAATTCCAGGTGAGGAATCGTCCTCAGTGTTCAAAATACCACCAACCACCGAGGCCACGCCAGCCTGGGGGACAGATCCCAGCACACATTTCTCTCTGCACACTCAGTTTATTCATTATTTGTGCATATTCTGTCCTTCTACAACTCTAAGTCAGTAAAAGCTGATAAACCAACATCATTTAACCGAAGGAGTGAATCAAATGGATCCATTTGTGTTGGGCAGGACACCCCCATGGGCCCACCATCTCCCCTTGCAGGAGAGCACCAGGAGCAGGGAGAGCCATGGAGATGAACATTCCCAGGTGGGATGTGCCAGGAAGGATCCCCTGTCTGTGCCTGTGCTGCTTCAACATCTCCTCCCCAGCCCAGGCTGCTGGGAGGGCTCAGCAATGTCACTCTGTTGTGTGGCAGGTTCAGCAATGTCACTTTGCTGTGTGGCAGGTTCAGCAATGTCACTCTGCTGTGTGGCACTCAAAGCAAGAGTCAAGGAATGTCTGGCAAGGAAGGTAATTCACGCCCAAACAGAAGAGGAAGGAATTTGTCCCCAGCTGGCTGAAAAGGTGCCTCCGGAGGGGCAGGACTGAAAACAAATGGTGACAGCACATCCTCATCCAGTCAATTCATTCATTGGCTTTTATTCACCGCATCTTGGGGCATCTTTCTGTGAACTTGAGGTGCCTCGTGACTTCAGAAATCATCCTGAGCCCAGCCCATGTGGCTCCTCAGGACATTCTGGGATTCCATGAAACCTGCTTGGAATTGGCCTGGAAGGGCCTGAAGTGACACACAGAGACAGCATGAGCGGAAAAGAGCAAGAGCATGGTGCCATCAGCTCGTTTCCTCCAAGAACAGGGCTGAAAGCAGAGTCCCAAGTGACAAAGTGAATTCTTTGTCATTCCGGGCAGGCACAAAGCAGAAGTGCTGAACCTCTGCAGAAAGTCTCTCCTGATGCCTGCTCCAGCTTATCTGCAGGGATAAACAGCACTAATCCTCACCAAAAATCTTGATCTTTGGAGTGAATTCAGCCCCTGGGGAATTCTGCAAGCTCAGGAGATGGGAATGGGCTGCATGGAGATCAGAGCTCTGAGCAGCCATGAGCTTCACTTATCCCAAAGCCACACTCACCCAAAGCTAAAAGAGGATATTTTTTTCAGAATCTCCTGAAAATCCTGAAGTTTGTGGAACAAATGAAATATATTGCAATTGTACTGCAGGAATAGAAGGGAAAAGAAAAAACAAGACACCACTTGGAGCTGCCAAGATCTGAGCCCCTCCTGCTGCAACAGCCAGACAGGGGATCCCTGGGGACTGGCAGGCAGTTGGTTTTCTTCAAGATGATATAAAAATTTAATCTCTACAGCAAAATTATTCCTAGACTGAGCACAGTTAGAGTAAATATATTATTCTCTTCTTAAATTGAGTGTATTTGAGGAGGAGACAGGAGTTTTCTAGGACAGAGAAAACCTTCAGTGAAATACAATTTAACTTGATTCCCAGCCTTCATTTCCAAAGGCTCCCCAGGAGCTGGAGTGGGGGGGGAAAGCTTTTTGCTCCATGTCAGCCTGGATGAAGGAAAACATTACCATACCATCCTCGGCTAAGGAAATTTGTTACTGGGGGTTGGCTGGGGAAGAAGGGAAAGCCATGAAAGCAAAAGGCATTTCTGAGAAGCAGGTGCTGAGCTTAATGCTGGGGTGAGGAGAGAAAAGAACATCAACCTTGCAGTGCCTGAAGGGTCACAGGGAGCTGGAGAGGGACTTGGGACAAGGGATGGAGGGACAGGACACAGGGAATGGCTTAAAAATGACAGAGAACAAGGTCAAACGGGATACTGGGAAGGAATTGTTCCCTGGGAGGGTGGGCAGGCCCTGGCACAGGGTGCCCAGATTTGCTGTGGCTGCCCCTGGATCCCTGGCAGTGTCCAGGCACAGGGCTGGGAGCAGCCTGGGACAGTGGGAGGTGTCCCTGCCCATGGCAGGGGTGGCACTGAATGGGCTTTAAAGTCCCTTCCAACCCAATCCCTTCTGGGATTCGAATACAGGAAAGATTTGTGGAAAACCAAAAATTTTAGGTGCATCTTTCCCTATCTGAATCTCCTGCAGCTCGAGGTACAGAGCACACACAGCTCAGGGTGAGAGCCACATTCCAGTAGGGAAGAGGAACACACAGTCCTCCTTCTCCAGAAGTAATAAATAATACTGAAATGCTATTGGAAAACATGGGAGCCATAAAAACTAAATAAAAGTAGATGTCTCTACTGCAAAGCACGGCTCTTTCTCAGTGAAGCACGGTGGATTTTCCAGCCCCAAGAGCACTCACAGGGATGTTTGCTCCTGGCCTAAGTCAGCAGAGAGCTGAAGGCCAGCAGGGAATCTCTGACCTGGGGAAAAAGCCAAACTGAGGAGGGGAAAGGCCAATATGGGAGTGTGTGACCTGCAGGGGAGTCACAGATAGGAGACACAGCAGAGGGGCTCTCAGGGCAGTGTGTGAGAAACCACAGCAGCTACAAAAGGCAGAATGTCCCACGGAAAGCTGGAAATCATGGGAACTGCTGAAGTTTTTAGTGCTGTCCTGCTCTCACTGCAAACACAGACTATTAAAGGGAGGAGTCATAGACAGTAAGTGGCATTGGCAGGAGAACAGGCACCAGTTTTCCTTTGCAGCTTTGGTGGAACCTGGAAATGGGGTTTTCTCTCCTTGCAGCAGTTTTCACACAATTTTAGCCAGATTTGCTCAGACCTGTTGTTTATCAGTGTAAATAACCCCCATTCCTCTGGCTGTAGGTTACACCTGTGGAACCCTGTGCAGCCTCAGGGCTGTGGGAACTGTGCAGGGAAGACCAACACAACTGGCCCTGTCAGCTCCCTGTGCTGTCACTGCCTCCCCAAAGCATCCTCATACCCCTGCAGGGGAAACTAAAAGGGATCAGAAGAGAAGAGTTTGCATTCTTCTGCAGGGAAAAAAAAAAAGTTAAAAAATTAGCTTAAATACTAGAGTCCATTGAAAAAGCAGTACTCTCCTGAACCCCATACAATTCTATTCACTGTACCTACTAAATTTATTTTCCCCAGGGCTGATCACTTATCAAAAGTTTATCCCCCAAATCAGATGCTGCAGCTGAAGGGTCAGTGCTTGCCCTGCCACTGGACAGTCCTTTTCCAGGAGCTGGGTTTTAGCATATCAGGACATCTCCTCCAGCACAGGACTGCACAGAGCTGCCTGCTGTCCTTCACCACGTAAATAAAGTGCTGGTTTGCTGCAGAGATTGCCATGAGCGTGGTGACTTTCAGAAGTGGGGGGGTCACAAAAACTCCCACCCTCTGCCTTCATGCTGAATGACAAATGGGAACTCAGAAAAAGCAGCAGATGAATGGGACCAGGCTTGGCAAGCAGGGATTTTAGCAGATACAAACTGAAAATAGAGCATATTTCACCTGTACTCCAACATATTGCATTTCTGAAAAAGCTCCTGCCTATGAAAAATTATGTGAATAACTCTGGCTGAAATGAATTTGTCCAACAGAGCATTAAGATTTCACTTAAATAATAGTGACAGGTGGGGGTGAGGGAATTGAACACATTTTCTTGCAGCCCAGCTAGGCAAGGACCAAAACCAGGATGGGCACAGTTAATTGTTAAATATATTTAATAATATAACCTTTTTTATGCCAGGTTGGATGGGGCTTGGAGCACCCTGGTCTGGTGGAAAAAGTGTTCCTGCCAATGTCAGGGGGGGAATGAGATGAGCTTTAAGGTCCTTTCAACACAACCACTCTGGGATTCTCTGATTTAAGCTTAGATGAGATGATGACCTGTAGAAGAATGTTTAAACCAAGTTCACATCATTATGGGAACAGTCAGACAACGTCCAGGTTTCTTTCCGCCTTGCACTCCTTGGAAAGGATGGAGAAGGGAGCACAGACACTGCACAGGTTTGAAGGCTCCTTTGAAATGTTTAAACACAAATATACATTTATAAGTCCATACATACAGGGATTCAAAAACGAAGTTTTCTTATCGATGTAGAAATGGGAACAGAGGGAAATTACCTTCGGAGCCGGGGGGGAGGATCAGCACCCAGAGCAAGGACAATCCAGTCATCAGGACAATAGCAGAGCCTATTTAGCCTATTACACTACCAGCTTCTGCTTCCAAATGATAGTTTCCCAATCAAGATTTGCCTCTGGCACAAAACAACAGAAATCCTTCCACAGGCTGAGGCTGTTTAGTTCTGAGGGATGATTTACTTGCTTTCAACACCTGTGACTGGTGAAAAGGAGCTTGGACATTGCTCTGTCCTCCCTGAAAGTCCAAAAATAGTGGCATTTACCACTCTGCTCACATGGATAAAATAACTTGTTGAGAAAGGCAGAATTGGCAGCAGAGCTGGGGTAGAACAGAAGTCCACAGGCTAAAGAAAGCTCTTTGCAGCTAAGCAGGGAGAACAGGCACTGCTGAACAGGAGTCTCGGGCACACAGACCTTGCTCAGACACAAAAGACAAGACTGAAGGTGATTCATATCCCAGGGAAATCCTGGCCACATGGGAAGCATCCCCGGCAATTTAACAATTCCAGCAATGCTCTTCCCTGTGAGTGCAGCCACCCCCACCCCAGGAGCTGTCCTGCTTCTGGAGTGCCCCTCTCCAAGGGAAAATTCCACTCCTGAAGCCAATCCCTTACAGCTGCTGCAGGTTTGTCCCAAAATGCAGTTACACCCCACTGCCCTTCATGTTCTTTCACATTCACAGCACCAGCAGCTGCCTGGGAATTCTGGATCACAGCCTGGGATGTGGGAGCAGGGAGGGATGAAGGAGATTTGCAGAAAAGGTAAAGAGAAGAGTCTATTGCAGCAATCTCACCTTCATGCTATGACAGCAATACAAATTTATACCCCTGACTAACAGAGGGGACCATCATATTCTGGAAATACTGGAGGGAAGGGAAGAAAAAGAGGCAAAAATGAGTAGATCACATTGTATAACAAAAAGGAAAATAAGGGTGAAAATCATCACTAAGATTATTAGTGAGACAGCTGACTCCAGTTACACCACACCTGTGTTCAAGATGTCAGAGAACTCCAGAGTTCTGGCTTTAGTAAGCCCTGCCTAAGGGCTGCTTTCAAGGATTCAGTATTCCTGGGATGCAGGCACAAGCACTGCCCCACCAGCACACAGCAAGGTATTTGCATGAGCTGGTCAGAACAGCCTGGAGCCACCTTCCCACAGCTTCTCCCTGGTCTGTTCAGGGGCACACATCTCCACAAAGCACCAGCGTGCCCAGGCAGCAGTGAGAAAGCTCAGGAGACTCTCAGAGAGGAGAGGGAGCTCTGTGAAGCACCCAGCACAGAATTCCAGACTGGCTTAGGTTGGAAGGGACTTTAAAGCTCATCTCATCCCCAGCCCTGCCATGGGCAGGGGCACCTTCCCCTATCCCGGGCTGCTCCAAGATCCAACCTGGTCTTGGCCACTGCCAGGGATCCGGGGCAGCCACAGCTGCTCTGTGCCAGGGTCTCCCCAGCACAGCCAGGTACAGGTGAGGAGACCCAAGAGGGAGAGAACAGATGCCCAGCAGAGCAGAGCAGGTGCCCCAGCACAGCAGGACAGCAGCTCCATCCAAGGTACCCCAACCAGCCCTGCACGGCAGGAACAGCCCCTGGGTGAGACACTGTCATCAGCAGCCTGGGCTCGGCTCAATTCCAGCACCTTCACCCCCATTGCAGTCACTCTGCAGACAAAAGCTCCAGAGGCTGCTCCCTCCAGGCCTGCCGGGCCCTCTCCCCTCCTCAGACACCAGGCCAATGCCAGGGGAGCAGAGCAGGGCTGGCTGCAGGACCAGAGGGGCTCTGGGCACACGGCTCTGTGAGAGGAGCAATGGGGAATTATCCCAGCCTCCCTCACCCTCCCAGCAGCCTGGGGAAAGAGCTGCACTCAAAGCTTTGCCCAGCCACCCATCAGCTGGGAGGGACACACAAACCAAGTGAGCCCAAACCTGATGGAGTGTCAGAAGAGGAGTCTGTGTTAGCAGCTACCGAGGCTGCAGCATAACCCACGGCAGGACCTGGCATTACAGGTCTGACACTGCTCCAGTAACTGCAAAGATCAATTTAGGGTCTGTCACCATTCCAAAGACAGACAAGGTCCCTGGACCAGCACCTAATGGGGTATTGATTCTCCACACACCTGAGTGCAAGCTCTGCTCTTGGTGGCCTTTGCTGAATCCCCCAAACTGCTCCCAACACATTCCTGGCTTGGTGCCTGTGGGAGGGCTCGGGACACAGGAGCTCAAGGAGCAAGGCCAAGGGCAAAAGCAGCCTTGCATATTTACACTGCTCTGCCAAGGGCCCATTTGGGTGATGAATTAAGCAATTACCTGCAGCTTTATTTTTAGGAAGCAGGCTGCAATTCAAGCAAGAGAGAACTTACCTTGCTCTCCTCTGTGAGCTGCCAGGACATCGCTCTGGCAGGACACACTCCTACGTGCCAGGCTGCTCAGGGACTGTGGCAGCAGCAGCTCTTGGTCCAGGAAAATCACAGATATCCCATTATTGGCAGTTTTCAAGGTCAGGCTGGATGGGGCTTTGAGTGACCATTGGAACAAGTTGATCTTCCCACATCCTTCTCAACCCAAACCATTTTGCTGCTGAGGATGGAAGTTTGGGAACTTCTAAAACTCAGTGTACTCAAGAAGCTTCCAGACTCTTCCATCCTCAGCAGCAAAACATCAGCCCTCCCATTCGTGCTCAGACAGTGATTTCTGAGGCCAAACTGCAAACTGTTCATGCCCTGGTAGTCACTCCCACCACCACTCCAGACTCAGACAAACCTTTTGTTGAGCTTTCCCTGCTGCTTTTATCCTCCGTGGCAAAATTCAACTTCTTTGGGTAACACAGTCCATTCCCACTCCCAACATGACCCTTTTGCTTCCAGGCAGAGCTGCTGCTTGGGCACAGAGATGTCAAACTTCAGTGCCAGCCCAAAACATCACACCCGAAGGTGGGGAAACAAGGATTTCTTAAACCCATCTTGCCCCCGAGAAGCTGTGACTGGAGTTGCACCTGCAGTGTGATGGGACTACCCCAGGGAGAGGAGCAGAACAAATACAGAAGCAGGAAAAGAACAGAACCCACAAAAATACAAGCAAACAGTTTTTGAACCCCATTCAAAGGTTAAAAATAATATTTAGCATTTTTATTTTCACAAGGAATCTGTTATTTCCAGATCCTGTCTCTATAGCAAGCTGTTAGTGTTTGTGGTTTCCTCTAATGCATGTTCCTGTTCTCCTTCTGAAAACATTTCCTCTCTGTATAGATTGGCCTGTTGGAAAGGGGAAAATCACTGCCATTTGGCAAGATAAGAAATGAAGAAATACCACAGTGTAGTGCAGACATCATCAATACAGAAGTGGCTGCTCAGGTTTTGGGGTCACTTTTGTGAGTACCTGGGAGCTTACACAACTGTGGGAGCCCCATGCACTGGCACCTCCTGCGGGGGCAGAAGCTGCAGATGGTCACCAAAACACCCAGCAGGCTACAAAACCTTACAGAGATTTCCCTTTTTCCCACTCCTGAAGTCTGGGAAGGGAGGAACACACGGGTGGTGTCTGTAAGCCAAGCATAAGCAGAGCTCCAGGTCACTGAGACAGGCTGGGCAAAAAGGGACATAAAGGGTCTGTGGGACTGTGCCCTGAGCAGCACCACTTTGCACAGGGCCCTCAGAATGCTGCCAGGCTTCTCCAAAGGGGCCCCTTTGATCCAAATAATCCCTCCCTGAGCTATCTCAGATTGCTCAATAAACTCTTCTTTAGCAACCAGCATATCTGAGAAGGGATGACATTGCCCAAAATCTGTTTTCCAAAAAAAAAAAAAGATAACCTTATGATGGGAACACGGCTGCAGAGAGAGAAACTCTGGGTTTACAAGTGCATCCTCAGCAAGTGTGTACAAGCTTCATCCCACTCTTGGCATTTTACTGAGCTGTGAACTCACTAATTACTTTTTAACATCAAGAAAGTCCATTTGGCAGGGGTTTGCTTGGTGCATTTAACTTCTGCTCTCAGACACTGTCCTCACTCCGTGCCCAAGGCCATTCTCTGCTGCTTTTGGGGTGTGCACTTGGTGCTCTCACACACACAAGGCACCCCAGAGAGTGCTTGTGCTCTTCAAACTCCTTCCATCTGTTTGTGCTCTGCCAATGGGCCGTGAGGGTGACACAGCCAAAGCCAGAAATAAAGGAGCTAATTTGGCCATCAGAGAGAAATATTCTCCACTGCAATGCCTTTATTCCTGCACACATCTGGATTCTCCTGACAAACACAGCAGCCAGGGATCTGGGGTGCTTTATGTAAGGGATGCATTGTTGGAATGAGCACAGGAGCACAAGAGACACCTCTGGGACAAAAACCCAGGATTGTCCCAGTGGGACTTGGTCTCTGTGTGGGGCAGGAAGAGCTTTGTGTGCATTCAAGGATTCTGCTACCAAGCCCAGCTTTCTGAAACCACTCAAGTGCTCAAGGAAAGCATGAGCTGAACTGCTCTGCCTCAAGGAGTGAGCCTGGAGCTCACTCTGCACCATCCATGCACATCTGTGAATGCTTACACTGCTCAGCATTGGGAACAGCTCCTGTGAGGCCCCAGATCTGTGCCTGTTTAACTCTGTGTTTCTATAGAGGGCTTCTGATGATAGGCACTGAGTACTTTAAAAACATAATTAACGCTCAAAGCACTCCTGAGAGGCAGCTAAATATAGGACTGGGAGTTTCAGGTACCTGGGGTAGGACTGTCCTTGATCCTTTCGGAGAACACTTGGTACAGCAGGGTACACAGTACAATAGGGTCTGGGTCCCATTGTGTTTGGGGCTCCCAGAGAACTCAGGAGAAAACACACCTCACTCCTTATCTGGATGTCAAACACAGCAAACAACTTATCCAAGGTGACTTAGCTGAGGAGTAGTGTTTACAGACAGAATCTGATCTCTCTGGAAAACAGAGAACCTGCGATGGCAGGGGGGTTTCCTCCAGAGGCCCTCCCTCTGGAGTGACCCCACCAAGTGACAGGTGACACCTGAGCACTGCCCACTGTGCTCTGCCCACGTCACTCCGAGAGCCAAGCCCGGCTCCATGGCTGATCTGGAAGCACCAGGTAAATCCAGAGGGCCTCAGCCACTCCAGCACTTCACAGGATCCCATTTTTAGCCAGAGGAGTGTCTGGAACTGGCTTTCGAGAGCAAGGTGTTCAATGAGAAGAAGCCTCAGAGGTGCATCACACACACCAAGGTCTGTTTGCTCTGTGGAAGAGATCCCCCTACGTCCTGGGGAGTGCCACCAGTGCAGGACAGTCACAATTGTCACTGCATTTTTCCCTTGGGGACCAGAAAGCAAAGAGGACTCACAAAATGTGTCTTTTGCCAAACCTCCCCTCTGGAGGAGCTGCCCTGTGTTTGCCATCCAGCTCCACAGCTTCCCAGGCCAGCACAATCCTCATCTCCATTCTCCTTCCCACCTTCCCAGCCCTCCCAAACACACACTTCCTTCTCTGTCATTCCCTCCTCCCTCCATCTGATTTCCAGCCCTTGGAGTCCCAGTCTCCTTCCACTCCAGTCCTTGCTCCCCACAGTCCCCTCCTGTCCCCAGCACTGCACATCCTCTGACCTGCCCTGGGGGAGCCAAGATCAGGCCCAGGACTCCCCCTTAGATTCCCATAAATACTAATTAATTCCCCTGTGCTAATGAGTAACCCTGCAGCTCCACCTCACAGGCAGTGACTTTTTGCAATGATACTTACAGTTAAAAAAACCTGAATGCCTTCCCACTGGTTGCCCTACACAGGCAGGGAGAAACCCAAATTGTTAAGGCCATATTTTAATTAATTCCCAAACTGATCACCTTAAACAATTTGGGAAGTCTCTTGCAACAGCTCAGAGTGAGTTATATCCTCGCTTCCCTCTTCCACCTTCCTGAGGGACACAATTAGCACCCACCTGCCAAAGCTGGCTCTCCTGGCCCTTCAGCAAATTGAAGGAGTTAAGAGGGGCTATTGTATTGTTGTACAATAGCCAGGGTCAGCAACCTCATTTAGCAGCTCCCTGCAGTTCCAGGTCAGATTTAGCAGGGAATCTGCTGCACTGTGGAAAATGCAGCCTCAGTGGACATCAAGCTGCCAACCCCTGAGCCCCAACCCCTCCCTGCTCAAGCAGGCCCTGGAGCTGCTGTGGAAAAGATGCCCAGAAAGAGAGAGGAGAAGAGAAGGGTCGTGCTTAAAATCCCCAGGGTGAGAATAAATCCAAGCAGAGAATGAAAATCTGACCTCACTGGGAGCTTGGGAGAGACAACGGGAGCTGAGGACCTGAAATGGGGACACCTTCCTTTGTGGGGACAGGGTCACACCCTCCCCTGACTCACTCAAGGTCTGAAGGGAGTAATTTCTTTTCCCTCACTCTTTCCCAAAGACATCATTCCAGGATCTGCCACTTTTTTCCCTCTTGCCGTGGCCAAGCCTTTCACACCCCAGTCTGCAGAGACTGTGCTGTCCTTGGGGAAATGGTTCACTTCTGAGCAAAGCAGCTCCTGCTTCACATGGGGGTCAGGAGAACAACCACAAGCACTGCATCCACTTCACATTTAGTGATTGAGGATATCCCACCTTTGGGCAACACCTGAGAGCAACTTGGATCTGTAATTCAAGGAGAATTACAAATGTTGAGCAGAAGTGAGGAAAGGCAACTTTTGGGGTTAAATCTTGTGTTTCCAGTACACACTTTCAGAGTGGAATGTGACTGCAGGATTGCACTTGCTCTTCACTGCTGCTTTTCCATTGTAAAGTTTCCCATCTCACCAGAATTCACATCCTGCTTCCCCTTTCCCACAGTCACTGCTATGATAACCCTGTGCTCACAGCCCTCCTGCATTTCCTCAGGCTTCCAGACTACACCCACCCCCAAATCCTGCCCTGTGCACTGGTCAGCCCTTCCTTTTCCTTCCTTTTCCTTCCTTTTCCTTATTTTCCCTTCCTTTTCCTTCCCTCCCCTTCTCCTACACTTTCTGTACCCTGATCCACCCCTCCTGCCTCAGCCACCTCACCCCCACATGTGCCTGAGATCCTCAGGACCACCCTCCAGTGCCACCGATCTGCTCGAGTGCCTTTTTTCTCTCAGAGAGCAAATATTGGTGACTCTGGCTATTACAGCACCTAATGTCAGCATTCATCCCCCTTCTCCTCCAAACTGACCCTTCTCACTTCAGCCTACCAGCAGACAACCCTGGGCACCAAAATCCTTTAATTCTGCATATCCATGGTTAAGTGGAAGGCCAGGATTATTCCTCTGGATATACTGGCCTCAGTTTTCAAATTATTGATGGAAGCATCATCATCAGAAACCCAGAATTCAAACTCCTGAGCTGAACATGCTCAGGGGCTGGTGCTGATTTGGCATCAACCACAATTCAGGCTTGAAACAAAGTCTGCAGGACTTTGAAATCTGAAATTTGGAGTTCCACTTTCTAAGTCTGTGAGAGTCTTCCCTGGAGGAAAGGCACGAAGAACCACGACCCTGATGCACTGCTGTGCTCTGCAGGAACTTCAGAGTGAGCCATTAGTTTAATTTGCATGAGTAAAAGTAAATTCTGAGCCTCAGAACTCACAGCTGGCAGCCCTGGGTGCACCAGGACAGCACCTGAAGGCATTGCAGCATTGGTAATTACCCTCCACACCTTCTTCCAGGGATTAAAACAAGCACTGAACTCCTGAACCTGAGGTGCTGAAATGGCTTTGGAGCAGCCTGAGTCCTTCCCCTCACTTCAGTGAGCCCGAAGACAGATCCCTTTTATGAAAAACTGGGCAGTTTGCTGGAGGTCAGGGCTTTGGGAGGGAAGCATTTTCTGAATCTCATTTCAGACCCAGGAAGTTTTCTCTGTGGCACATCACTCCCATTACCCACTTGTGTCCTTCATCAATTCCCTGATTTCAGCACCAGGCAGAGAAAGAGCAGCTGGAACCAAGTTTTTTTCCTCTGTTCATGCAGGGAGAAGGACAGGACAAATAGAACACACAAATACAGCACAAAAGTAATAAATGTATTTGTGCTGCTCAAGGTTTCAGCTCCAAACTGGTGCTGGCAGGAGTTTGTGGTACTAGAAATTATCTTGCTAAAAAAACAACAACAAAACATCCTTTTTAAAGGTCAGGCTCTCAGGAGGATACATTTAGAAGGACAGTATCACATCCTCTAGGCCAAATAATTTGTCATATTTTCAATACATGCTTGGAAGGGATGTGCTGCTCATTTCAACTAGAGCAGCCTGAAAAATCTACTGTTTTCAGACCAAAGCTTTTGAAACAGCCCATGTGCTACACCCAAAACCCCCCAAACCCCTAAAACCCCCACCCTGTTTGCCAGCGCAGGCAGAGACCCTGCCAGTCCAAGGAGAGGCCTGTAAGAGGAGTGGACACTGGAAAATACTCTGTATAAATTAAGGCTAAATGGGCATTTTTGGCTATGCCTTGATATCCCAGCATGGCTGCTGTTCTGCAACCCAGAGCAGAGATAAAAAAACCTCAGGATGAGAATATTTGACAGAAAAAAAAGGACAATATATGTTTACTAATTTTTCAAAAGGTCCCAGGGCAAATTCCCCAATTTTGCACAGATTAATTAGAGTAATTAGTTAAGTCATTAACTGTAAGGTCTGTGAAGCACCGTGTTATTTTATTGTTCATTTGTACTCAATGAGATCTTGATACATGACCAGGTTTCCTAAACACCACCTAGGTACAAATAACTAATGACAACGGCAATAAATGAATATATTTAAGGTGACTGCAGGACTCTTGGACAAGACTCTGTAAATCAGCACAACTTTATCACCCTCAGGAGGGAGGTGAACCTGGCCCGGTGGCTCTGTGTGCTCTGCCAAAGCAAAGCAAAGGAGCACCACAAACTCCCCTGTGTTTGAGACTGGGATTATTGCATGGCTCAGACTGCAGGGACTGAACAGAATTTTACCAAATCTGCTTTTATCTTCTGCAATGTCAAAACTCTGATCTGCAGCCAACGCTGGCTGCTGCTCCTCTGACTTATTTTTAAACACTTGCCAGCATGTTATAAAATGAACATCCCTCCCCTCTCCGGGCTGGGGAGAGGAGCTGCTCCTCCTGCAGGAGCACATCCCATGTGCTGCCTGCTCCTGGGATGCAGCACGTGGAGGGAAGGCAAGGCAAGGCACGAGCCTGGTGGAGCCAACTGCACGAGGCACTCGGGGCTGCTGGGGATCTGTAAAGGCTGGACTTGATCCTGGAGTCTTTTCCAGCTTGGATAATCCTGGGAATCACCAGCAGGACCTTCCAGGAACACCTGAGGGGCAGCACGAGCCCATTTCTTGGTGTCACTGTCTGAGAGCTCATGGAGCTCCTCGTGTGATTTGACTGTACTTTGAGCTGTAAATAAAACTTCCTCTTGTTCTCCACCTTAGTGCCTACAATCCCCAGCATTTCCATCAAGCTCTTACCTTAGAGAGGCAAAGAAATCCCAACCACTGGGGCTGTGTGTGGGCTGTGGCAGCCCCTCAGCACCACAGTGTACAGGAATGTCTGTCCAGAGAGCAGCAGGGGAAATGCTTCCCATATGGACCCTGAAATAAATATAGGGCCATTGTGGCCCTCATCCCATAATTCCCCATATGTTACATGCCTGTAATTTTCTGCAGAAAGCAACTTGCTCTTCATGTTTAAAAAAAAAACCCCACCAAAACCCTGCTGTGCATATTTCTGGCATTTCTTCAGCTTGGCTCTGTGAATTCTGGCTTAGGCCATGCATTAGTCAAATGAAATAATAAACAGCTGAAAATCATTACATGAGGTCTAATCCTATCGTAAGAATAAGACTATATCCTAGACTTAGTAATTAAGTACTAAGTCCTATTTCCTGCTATTTATTAACAGGAAAAAAAATGTGATTCTGGTAAAAGTTTTCAGGGAATCACAATTAATGGCCATGAAAAAAAAAATCAGTAACTTTTCTTCTCAGGTTTGATCCCCTACTCAGAGTAATGTGGCCCCTGCCGCCCGGCCTAAAATAAGCACATCATGTTTTCATTCACAAGATTCCTTATTCTGTGAAATTTAAACACAACCCATATGTTGGCAGCAGCTACCAAATACCTCACGGCCCAAACCACCAGCAGCAGCTCCATAAAGCCAGTTTTTCCCTCCTTGCAGCACGCCACTCTTCCAGGCCATCTGCTCTGCAAAGCCTCACTGCAGCAACAGCACGTGGCTGCAATGTCCTGTCACCAAAGGGAGAGAAATCAATCCCTAAGGATGCTGTGCCCAGGGTTAGGTGGAAAACCTCACATTTGGGTGCAGCCAGCTGAGCTGGGATCTGGTTTCTGGAAGAGTCCAAAGCTCTTTGGAATTACAAAGCATCAGAACATGGATTAAAACTCTTGAAGTTCTGAGCTCAGAGTTACCCAGCACACGGGGCTGGCTGAGGAGTCTGGTGGTCCCTTCCTTTCCATCAGAGCTGGATGATCCCTCTGGATGGATAACTCTAAGCCCCACCCAACAGCCTGGGATCCTGCATTTCCTTGGGCTGAGCTGATTTTTAATCCCCAACTTTTGAGCTGAAGATAGAGCAGGAATCCCACCCTGCACCAAGGTTTGAGGCCAGTGATCCATGACCCTTTATGAGTCCTTTGTGAGTGTCACACATGCTACAGAAATATGGAGAAATTGCCTAAATCACTTTTAGATTGCAGACTTGCTATGACTGCTTAGGCCTGAAAAAACAGGGAGTTTGGAGGATTTCCCCCTCAAAAGCCAAAGCTTTTGGAAGCTGTGAATGTGGGAGTGCAGCCCCTCATGGGAACCCTCTGGTCACACAAGTGTCACTCCCCAGTTTCCCCAGTAGAGCAGTGGAACAGAAATCTTATTCCCACCAACATGACATCAACCACACTCCACAAAGTGCACCCTAAGGAACACATTTTCAATCCCCTCACTGCTGGGAAGGAGCAATTCCAGAAACCAGAAGAGAACCCAGGAACAGGATAGGCTCAGGGAAATGATCAGGCTGGACTGGAGGGTCCTTGTGGGTCCCTCCAGCTCAGGATATTCCAGGATTCTGTGAGCACTGAAGGCAGCCAGGAGGAGCATCAACAGAGACAAGTGGCAGAAATACAAATTTCTTGCATCTTTCTGAGCACCTGGCTTGGGCTGGGCTCTAATGCATTTATAGGAGTTAGGACACTGCACAGCAAAGGCAAGAACAGTGCCGTTAATTCCTCTCTGCATTAAATTTGGATTCTGCACCTTTGCTGGCAAAGCAGCAGGCAGGCACACAGAACAGCCAGGGTGGAGCTGAGGAGACTCTGAGCAGAGGGAGAACATGTGCCTTCCACAGCCCACTGGCAATTTTCCCACTTCAAGGTTATCCAGCAATAAATTTGTGGCAGATCTCTGGGTTTTGTCTTTTGAGGCACGAACACTTCAGGCCTTAGAAATGTAATGTAAGTAAATGGCAAAGGAGGAACAGTCCTGCAATAAAACACACACAGCTAAATGATACCTTGAAGGAATCTGAAAGAAAATGAGTGATTTCATAGGATGAGTTTTCCCTGGAAAACCTGCTCATTTTCTAACACCTCAATACATCTGACAACCCTTTGAAAAACCCAGCCATCCAAGAGATCCAGCCAGGGCAATGCTATCACAAACACTAAATAAAAGCCCAACAACATTAGAGCAGTGCCTTTCACAAGCAGCAAGACGTGATTAAGATAAGAAAAAGTGCAGAATGCCCGGAGATTGGGGAAGGAGCAGCCCCAGGGATGTTTGCTGGAGCAGATCCAGCAGTACACACAGCCCAGCTATCTCCCATGTCATCGCCCCATCAGATTGCTGGAGCTCATCACAGCCTGTCACACACTCCCAGCACATTTCTCATCCTGGGAGCTCCTCACTCATCTCTGCTCCATCTCATGCCTGTGCATGATGCTCACACGTGCCACAGCAACCTGCAGATGCTCAACTCCTCGAAGCAACAGATTTTCCTTCCCACTGAGGCAGCACAAGTGAGTTTGTTACCTTGACTGGAGCTCAGAGCAAAGAGCCTGGCTGCATATAAAACACAGAGCCAGAGCCAGCTGCGCTGAGGGGCTCTCCCCTCTTACTCACCATCTCTGCATGTTTCCCCCCCCGATAGACATTAAAAAGGTTTCCCATTCTCGGGTCAAATGAGAGCTCTGGTTTAGGCATATTACACACTATTTACATATGGGGTGAGAATTTCCAGGCAAGCACTTGCAGCCAGGTGTTTAAGGGAATTTAGACTCTGATTTCTACCAATTTCATTGCAAGTTAAATCACAAGTACTCCAGAGCTCAGTAAGTGTTTGGACAATGCTCCCAGGCACAGCGTGGGATTCTTGGGGTGTCTGTGCAGTGCCAGGAGTTGGACTTGGATCATCCCTGTGGGTCGCTTCCAGCTCAGGAGATTCTCTGATTCTGTATTTGAAAAGATAAGTGATCTATGAGGATCTCTTGCCTGAGGGCATAGGAGAAAAGAGTAAAGAGGCAGAACATCAATTTGTCCCACAGCAAACTTAACTGGTGACAGTCTTTCCTCCTGGTACATCTGGGACCTTGGGGACAAAAATGAGATATTTCAGACCCACTTGTGTCCCATTGCCAGGGGATCCCAACTGCACCTGACCCCCACAGCTCTGGATGCCTTTCCCTGGTTGGGTTGGGAGGGACCTCAAAGCCCATCCTATTCCAGCCCCTGCTCTGGGCAGGGACACCTTCCACTCTCCCAGGGTGCTCCATCCAGCCTAGAATTAAACACTGAAATATATTTAATATGAGCAGTGCCCATCCTGCCCAGCCTGTTTTGCTCCTTTTCCTGTACTAAGTCCCAGAGTCCCAGGTTGGGCCAGGCTGGAGGGACCACAGAGGTCCCTGGTGCCACCTCCCTGCTCAGGCAGGGCCATCCCAGAGCCCAGGGCACAGGATTGTGTCCATGTGGCTCTGCAATGTTCCCGCTGAGGGACACTCCAGCCCCTCCCTGGGCAGCCTGGTGAGGGCTGGGCACTGCCCAGGGCAGAAGTTGTGCCTCCTGTGCAGGGGAATTGCTGGGCTCAGTCCCTGCCCGTGGCTCTGGTGCCACTGCTGGGCCCCGCAGCAGAGCCTGGGCCCTGCTCTGCCCCTCCCTGCACACAGGGACAGCCAGGCCTGAGGGCCCCTCTCAGCTGGGGCTCCTCTCCAGCCTGAGCAGCCCCAGCTCCCTCAGCCTTTCCTGGGCACCGAGATGCTCCAGACCCTCCTCATCCTCACAGCCTTCACTGGCCCCACTCCAGGAGCTCCTGTCCCTGCCGTGCTGAGGATCAGAGCTGGGCACAGCACCCAGAGGTGCCCCCAGGGCTGGGCACAGGGGCAGGATCCCTCCTGCTGAGATGCTTCTCCTGATGCCCCCAGGAACCCACTGGCCTCTTGTCCCAGGGCACTCTGCTGGCTCAGGGACAGCTCATTGTCCCCCATGAACTCCCAGCTCCTTCTCAGAGCTGCTCCAGCAGGCCCCCCCCCAGCCTGTGCCAGTGCCTGGGGTTGTTCCTCTCCAGGTGCAGGACCTGCAATTGCCTTTGTTGAACTTCAGACAGTTCTTCTCTGCCTATTCTCTCTAAAGATTATAGTAATTATAATTAGTAATAAAAACAGTATCAGAGGTTTCTTTCCTATTACTCTTTCCCACCTCAGAAGGATCTTTAATAGAGTTGCTGGGAGGCAGAGCTGGTGTGTCAGGCTTCCCCTGGAGCAGGTTCATACCCTGAGCTGGCAGATCGGGGTTGAGCAGGGATCTGCCAGCCTTGCCCTGCCCAGCTGCAGCAGGAGCGGGTAATGCACGGCACTGGATGTGCTGTGACGTTCATCTGTGCGAGGGGACAGAGAGCTTTGATAAGGCCAACTACACCAGTCTCGAGTTGTTTGGCCTCTTTCGTGTCTTGAAGATGAATGTCAGGAAGTACCCAAGGCAGCCCATATTCTTCAGGCTTTCGCCCTGAATTATTTAAGCATATTCATGTCTGCTTTTGTACCAAATTACATCTGCGGCCCTGGGACAGATACTGTGGTTTGTACAGAGCACTGAAGCAAAAAGGTAATTTTCCAGCAGCAGTCAGTGATGCTGGTGCTTTTATTTTGTCCTTCTGTCTTACCCATGGTACCTTGTTAAAGGCCACGTTTTCTCATTTGCTGCCATTCCCATTAAAGCAGCACTTGCTGTTCTGTTTGACCCCGTTACAGTTTGAGGTTTTTGCTTGTTTCTTTGTTTGGTGTTCATCCTGCTCTTAGGGATGGGTCTGAGGTTAAACAAGTGCTTCATTCCTTTTGTACAAGGTGTCTGTGTCCCCTTGAACAGACAGGTGGCTTTTTAGGGACTTTGATTCTTTGTTTGCAGTTGAAGTCCAGGGGCAGATGCTGTGTTCAATGCCATGGGAATACCCATGTTTTGGAAATCAAACACAAGTAAGTAGCCAAAAGTAGCTGCTGGACCAGTGCTTGTGGTTCTGGTCTTGCAGAGGACAGACTTTGGTGTCAGCACAGAAGTCTGGGGGACCTGTGGCACCCATCCACCAGGACTGGCAGGGCTGGAGTCCAGGGTGTGGGCAAAGGTAATTTTAGTTAAGCTGGAGAGGAAAAGCAGGGAGAGAGAATCAGTGGTGACACCTTGGGTCAGGAAGGAGCCCAGTGCAGCCTTGGCTCTGAAGGCCGCATGCAATCTTGACCTCCTTTTAGACTGCAAACCTTAAACCACTGCTCCTGAGTTTTATCTCCTCACCTCTCCCTTTCCCCCCCTTCCTTTTCTTCTCCTTTTCCATTCCCCCCCATCCCCCGCCTTTTCTCTTTCCCACACTTTGACCAGACCAGGAGAAAGTGCAGATGCAGTGAAGCCCTTCCACACAAGTGAGCATTTTGTCATTTGGGGTAGACACATCCCAGCCCTTCTGTCCATCGCTTTGCTCCCCCACCTCTGAATTTTCCAGCTGTCTTCTTCAAAGCACAGGTTTCAGCCCTGACAAGGGCTCCTGGGACTGTGCTTGTCAGGATTCGGGTTTCCAAGAGTGTCAATGCTGTGTCTTCCCTCAGACTTTACAGTCACTTCAAAAACCCATTACAGGCTGGAATATCAAGGGCGCAGTTAAACCCCTCCAGCATCCATCTCTTCAGAACATGAATGGAGTGGATGAGTTGTTTGCAGCCTGACACCATGGATCACAGAGCTGCAGGTATTTCCCTGCCAGCACTCAGATCCTGCCCTTGGTTTGTGAAGATGCTGAGCACAGGAAGTGTCCCCCAATGCCGGGTGATGTTCTCTGTGCAGGTACATTTGGTGTGAGCATGAAGCAGGGATGGAATGGGTTGTGTTCTCCCATGAAAAATCTGTCAGCCCTTACTGAAAGGAAAAGGAAGGGGTGTCCTTTCCAGGTACATCTGGCAGCAGGTACCAATCCATGAGCCTGTCTTTAGCCAGGCTTTGTGTTTCATTTCTTGCCTGTAAAGATGTGCCCCACTGTTCATTTCATTGGCCCGTAGAAGTGGTTTAAGACCCAGACCTATTTAAGTTCATCTTCAGTATTAAGTTCATTAATTAGGGCTTCTCTCTAATGAGGACAGGCTGAGGGAGCTGGGGCTGCTCAGGCTGGAGAGGAGCCCCAGCTGAGAGGGGCCCTCAGGCCTGGCTGTCCCTGTGTGCAGGGAGGGGCAGAGCAGGGCCCAGGCTCTGCTGCGGGGCCCAGCAGTGGCACCAGAGCCACGGGCAGGGACTGAGCCCAGCAATTCCCCTGCACAGGAGGCACAACTTCTGCCCTGGGCAGTGCCCAGCCCTCACCAGGCTGCCCAGGGAGGGGCTGGAGTGTCCCTCAGTGGGGACATTGCAGAGCCACATGGACACAATCCTGTGCCCTGGGCTCTGGGATGGCCCTGCCTGAGCAGGGAGGTGGCACCAGGGACCTCTGTGGTCCCTCCAGCCTGGCCCAGCCTGGGATTCTGGGACTCAGTACAGTGAGGTGGCCCTGCTTTCTGCAGGAAAAAGGAGGCCTCAGGCACAGAGGTTGGGAATTTTAATACTGGATCCCTAAAAGTTGGCTCCATGAACTATGGTGTGGAAGCCGAGATTTCCAAAGACACCTGTGAAAATTAAAGGCTTTGATTTTTCCAAAGGTTGCTAGAATTGTAATCCTGCAGGAACTTGGGGATCTTTTAATCTCAATACACTGCCAAGCAGCTCTGCTGATGGACATCATTTAAGCAAATGCAACTAAGCCAAACTTCTGTAAAAAACTAAGTCTCACTGATTTCTGATAAAATCTAGCCTTCAGTCCACACAGATTCTTTGGAAAACGAAGCCTTTGATTCCTCTTGATGTCATCTAATGCTGTGCCCTTGAAAATCTCTTCCTTTCATTGTCCAAACCAAGCACTTGCAAATCCTGCTTTCTGTGTATCTGAAAGACTAATACTTCTTCTGCCAGCATGAGTTATGTTATTCCTTATCAGCTGCACTTGCAAGATCTCTGTGGGTTTTTTTTATAGGAGTATCAGTGAAGAATAAAAGGTGTGTTATGAAAAACGACCAACGTGGAGATGTCAGACAGGATAAGGAAAGTGATTTTCCCCTTGCAGTCACTTTAATATAAATATTTTGTTTATGTTAATGTAATTATGTTAATATAAACAGCAGAACATCAGCATGAACAAGAGCACAACAAATCAGGAGGGGTGACAGAGCCCCTTTGGGGCAGCAGCAGCTTTATGTGGCCCAAGTTCTCAAACACAAATCGACTCCTCAGGCACAGGGGGTCCCAAATGACCCCTGGGTGTTCAGCACAGTCCATGTGTGGCCATAAACAATCCCTTGTCCAGCGTTCCTGAACATCAGGCAGCACAGGCAGAATTTAAATTATGAGCCCAACAATGCAATCCAGCTCCATCCCCATCTGGAAGAGCACAAGCCACGCTCTGTGCACAACTTCTGCTCCCCAAGCTTAAAAAATGTAAATGCAATGCCCTGGAAGTGCCCAAGGCCAGGCTGGGCAGGGCCTGGTGCCACCTGGGGTAGTGGAAGGTGTCCCTGCCCATGGCAGGGGCTCAGAACCAGCTGAGCTTTAAGGTCTTTTCTAACACCAAGCAGTCAGAGGTTGGATGTTGTGTGAAATTCAGCTGTGGAGAGGAGCTCACAGCCCCACCAGGGCACTGTCCTTATGCAGGGTCACCTCTCCAGCACTTCCCCATGGCTGAGATGGTCACCAGAGGAAGGCTGAGAGGGCTCTCAGGGTGCAGAGGAGCAGAGCAGGGATGCCCATGGCTGGAGCAGTGAGAAGAGCCCTGGTGTGGCCAGCAGGAACCGAAGTGTTGGGATCCAACATGGTAATGATCACTCTGCTCACCAGCTCCTGTGGTGGAAAACCCTCCCTCCTTGCCAGGATGAAGAGGTGAGGCCATGGCTCAGGAAGGACACAGGGAACTGGCTGAGCTCTGGGGGAGAGGAGGGAGAGGGAGGGAGGGATTCAGGAAGGAATTCAGGAAGGAATTCAGGAATTCAGGAATTCAGGAAGGAATTCAGGGATTCAGGAAGGAATTCAGGAATTCAGGAATTCAGGAATTCAGGAATTCAGGAAGGAATTCAGGAATTCAGGAAGGAATTCAGGAATTCAGGAAGGAATTCAGAAAGGAAGGAATTCAGGAATTCAGGAAGGAATTCAGGAAGGAAGGAAGGAAGGAATTCAGGAAGGAAGGAAGGAAGGTCAAATGCTCTGCTCCAGAACACGGGTGATCAGCATGTTTCCCTCCTGAAAACCGATTCCTAACTGCCCCAAATGTCCTGGGTATAAAATATAGAGCCAGCCAAGGTTCAGCTAGTGACAGATGGATGATATAAATCAGGACTGAGCCTCTCCCATGGGATTTCTGGCTCACCACCACACCTGCCTGGAATACCCTGCTGAACCACCCTCATTAACCATCCCTTTGTGCAGCACTGCATTCATTCACGAGCTGTTAAATGGAAAGGAAATGCATTGATCTCCAGGATTTACAATTACAGCCCAACACACAGCTGGGTTTATTAGGTGAATCAAGCCTGCACACGCACAAAAAACGACCCTCTGTGAGCTACACTTATGAAAGACATCAATTTTCTTGGGAGGCCTGGGCAGTTACAGACCACACAACACTCCTGTGCATTAGTTAAAGAGCCTGCAAGCCTCCAGCACTATCAGTTTGCCCTGATGGAGATGTTCCTACCCAATGTCAGAAAATGAGATTATTGAATCATTCTGCAGAACTCGGCAGAGCCATGTCCCCTCCTCAGTTCAAAGCTCCCAGTCCCAGCCATCTCTGCAGGCTCCCAGGCACGGTGGTTTAACCACAACATTATTCCATTTCTCTATGAACATTGCTGGATTACCACAGTTAAGTTCTGTGGCTGAGTTTCTAAAGCAGACTATTAATTTTTCTATAAAACACACATGGATTCTAAAACCTTTAGAATCTGATGAAAAGTCTCAACCAAAGACTCAACAATTTTTCATGAGCCTGTAAATGCTGCGTCCTGCACTGGGGTCACAACAACCCCATGGAACATTCCAGACTGGGGGCAGAGGGGCTGGAAAGTGCCCAATGGGAAAGGCCCTGGAGGTGCTGGTGAACAGCAGCTGAACATCAGCCCAGGTGTGCACAGGTGGCCAAAAAGGCCAATGGCACCTGGGCTGTGCCAGCCACAATGTGGCCACAGGACCAGGGCAGGGCCTGTTCCCTGCGCTGCCACTGCTGAGTGCTGGGCTCAGTTTTGGGCTCCTCATGACAAAAAATACATTGAGGGGCTGGAGAGTGTCCAGGGCAGGGAACAGAGCTGGGAAGGGGCTGGAGCCCCAGGAGCAGCTGAGGGAGCTGGAAAGGGGCTCAGCCTGGAGCAAAGGAGGCTCAGGGGGGACCTTGTGGCTCTGCACAAGTCCCTGACAGGAGGGGGCTCAGGGGGGGTCGGGCTCTGCTCCCAGGGAACAGGGACAGGAGGAGAGGGAACGGCCTCAGGCTGGGCCAGGGGAGGCTCAGGGTGGACATCAGCAGGAATTTCCCCATGGAAAGGGTGCTCAGGCCTTGGCAGGGGCTGCCCAGGGAGGTTTGGAGTCCCCATCCCTGGAGGTTTCCAAGAAATTCCTGGAGATGGCTCTCAGAGCTCTGGGCTGGGGACAAGGTGGGGATGGGGCACAGGGTGGACTCAATCTTGGTATTTTTAGTGATTCTGTGATTCCATGAACAGCCCTGCTGCAGAGTGCCCTGAGGACAGGCACAGCCCTCCTGGAGAGCTCTTCCTAGAGTCAGTTGCTGCTGTGCTGGTGAAAGCTCTGCAGAGGCAACTGATGAAGGTTTAAAGTGGGTTTCACTCAAGAGGAGCAACACAGGCACTCAAGCACAGAAAAAGCAGCTGGAGGAGAAGCAAGTGTTTAACATGCAAAGGCAGAGAATCACCACAGAATCACAGAATGGGTTGGAAGGGACCTTAAAGATCATCTTGTTCCACAGCCTGCCAGGGGCAGGGTCACCTTCCACTAAAAAGTCAAGGCTGAAATGGCAGCACAAAAATCTGAAGGGCAGCACTTGCCCCAGAGAGGGCAAAGCACCCTCCAGATGAACTTGCACGACAGACACACTCCCAGTAAGATGTGAGAGCCACTCCTGTAGCTCTGAAGCAGTCCCTGGTTCAAGGTCAGATGCCAGGAGAATCCAAGTTAGACAGTTTTCAGAGTCTGCAGGAAGCCCCCAAATTAATGCTGCATCCAGCAACTTTCTCAACAGAAAGATCCTACAGAACTGTGATCCAAAATGTCAAAGAACACCTGCGGGGACTCCAGGTACCCCTGCTGCCCCACATGCCCAGCCCTGTTCTGCAGGCACTGACAGAGCTCTCGCAGCTGATCAAACGTGCTGAAATCACAGCAAAGCAAAAGGGCCACATCACTGCTGCAAAAAAAAAATCCCCTTTCCTCCATCTCTCCCCATTCCCTACCTTAGATTTATTTGTCCCTGACAGAGATGCAGTGAGGGTGACACTTGAGGAGCTGATGGCACAGAAGAACATCCATTTTCCCAACACCTGACAAATGTACCAAGAAACCAAGGCCAGAACCAGTGGTCAGGATGTCTGCAGGACTGCAGGAGGGTCAGCCATGCTCCTCTTATCCATATCTAAAGTTCTGATGGAGAAAAGTGCTGTTCAGAGGGTTTCTGGTACAGACCAAGGCACTCTAAGGGTTCATGTCACCTGTCTGTCACACAGGAAGTCTGAACAGAGCTCATCTCAAATACCCCTGGGGAAGAAGGACCCAGTGAGAGCAAGGAGAGGCTCAGTTAGTGCTGAGCTGGTAACTCATCCAGCCTGGCCTAAACAGATGATGTGTGTTTTGAGTTCCAGGCAGTCTCCCAGGAACACTGATGCAGCTCCTTGGTACGAGTCCAAGGGAGTTATCTCTCAGTCATTCTGCCTCCTTGTTAAAGGTAGGAAGAAAAATGTCCTTTATTATCAATTCCCAATTGTTCTGCAACTAAATTACCTGTGAGGAGGTGAGGTTATTTTAGAAACTACACTGAGTCCTGTATTTTTAGCTCCATGAAGCTGCCTTGTAAGAAGCAGAGGGCTGTTGCTGATGTTTTCCAGTGTAAGGAGTTCGTGCCTTTTGGCTGATCCACCCACCCAAGGCTCTCCTGTGGGATAAGGGAGGAGGGCTGGGGGCCTGGGGAAGGGCAGAGTGTCAGCAAGCAGACAATCTCAGCCTCAGGCTTTATCCACATGGCAATAAAAACCAGGAAACTGAACAACTTCCCAGGTCTCACTTGAGCCCTGATTCCATGGAAGCTGTCAGTGTGTCCAGCTCGGCTGGCTGGGGAAGCAGCAAGGTGGGATGTGTACAGAAGGAAGTTTTATGTAAGGGCTGTAATAAGGGACTCTGAAGGACAAAAAGTTCCTCCCAAGCTAAGCAGCATCCCTTCTTGGCTCCAGACCTCCAGGGAAACAGCCTCCTCATGAGCATACAGAGTGCTCTCCACACTGGGCATGGACATCTCCCTCTTAATGATCTCTCACGACCTGTGAGTGCACCAGGAAAAGCATTTAACATTAAACCTTCTGGTGGAAGGTGCTTTACCAGAGGAGTCATGTTGGACACTTCAGGGATTTTTTGGCTGCCTCTGAGCTGAAGGTTTTAGAGTCCTGTCTGTGCCTGCACACATGGAGCAGAGATTTCTCATTTCATACATCATTTACTCCTGCAGTGATTCCACAAAGTCACAACACATCCCTAATACACAGAAGGGAGAAATCCATTCTTCTCACGGTGATGGCTCAGGCTGGAGACCCTAAGCAGAGATTTCTCAGCACAGCAATGCCTCACACTACAGGATAATCACATGCCTTTAATAGAGAAATACAAGGCAAACCCAGGAAAACACCAACTGCTCACAGTCAGAGAATCCTGGCTACCACAGGAGCTTTCCCTCAGCCTGAACGAGTTATTTAGAGCCCAGCTCCAGCCCTAAGTGGAGCCTAATTCTCACTGGAATCTATCAGTGTTTCCAGAGAAGAAAAGGTGCCTGGGGAAGGTGAATAGATGGTAGCATGAAGCATCCAGAGCTCTTTCCATAACTCGAGATACCAGCAGCAGTTAAACCAATCCAGGGTTATGAGCCATTTGCAAGCTCAGGTTTGGTTTAAGTGCCCTCCAGTCAGGACTAAGCTGTTTTTCTCCTGAGCTCTGCCATCCCATTGCTCCCCTCCCTGCTCCCTGCCAGCCCTGTAGACAGAGTGAAGGGACAAGAACCCCTGGCCCTTTGCTAAAGTTTCAGCCACATCGGGCTAAAGCACTACTCCAACAGGCACTGTAATAACAGGGACAAATATAAATATATATATAATTTTTTTAAAAAAAGCAAGTGAAAGCAAGAGAACTATGAAGAAAAAGCAGAATGACATGAAGAGTGAAGAATGAAGGTGTGAAGGAGAACAGTGCAGCTCACGGCTGCAGGTGTGACCAGGAGAGCTGCCAGGCTGGGTGAGCCTGTGCTGGGAACCCAGGAGAGCTGGAGCTGCTGGGGAGCAGCAGAGACAAGGGGCAAGCTCAGCTCGATGCCTCACCCACCCCAGCAGTGACTGCAGTGGTCCCAGGGCCTTAGCAAGGTGTAAAACCTCACCTGGTAAAGCCCCCAGGGGAAACTCAACACAAAATGGGTCCAGGACAGACATCATGGAATAAAACCAGAAGTTACAGGGAATTTTACAGCCCAGAAGGCAGAACTGCCAGAGAAATGAGCTGGTTCCTCTGCTGCACGTTTCACTAGAGATGCCCTGGTGAGAGCTGGCAGGAAGGTGGCAAAGCAAAAGACTTCAAGGCAGTGGTAAATGAAGTTCACTGACTTGTAATAGAAATTCCTGTCCCTCTTTTGAAAAAAGTCAGAATTTTCTTTGGAGGATATGGGGGGAAAGAAAACAAACTTTAATCAGATGCCTAATGCTCCATCTCAAATCCATTTGGAAAAGTCTGGCAAAGGAAGCACACTTTAAAATGTTACCAAAGAGAAGGACTGGCAGTAGGACAGAGCATGTTAAAGTGAAAAATTAAATTAAAGGCTCAAGGGAGAACTTATTAAAAACCTTATACTGTGAGATTTTTCATGCCTCTGTTTGGTCTCCAAAACATGGATTTATTAGAGATGAGCAGAGATGGGGAAGGACGTATGAAAGAATACACTGGCTAATATATGTACCTTCTATAATTTATACAAAATCTCCCTGCCTGAGAGCCTGGGATCCTTCTGAGTTGCTTCAGCAAACAAACAAGACCCCAATTAACTCCACCAGACATAGAGCACAACACAACTCCTGTGCATACACCCTTGATAAACACAGATATGGAGCAGCAATCTGCCTCTGGGGGGCTCTGTGACCCTCAGAAATGAGGAGAAATGTTTGATGCCCAGCAACAGGTGAATTAACCCAAGGCAGTATGAGGGCTCTCGGGAATCTCTGCCTTCCTGCCCTGGACCTGCTTCCACCAGCCAAGCAATTGGTCTGGGAATCTTCCTGTGCTGTGTGGGAAGCACTAGCCCTGCCTGGGTTCCATCTGTGTGACCTGAGCATTCCTGAACATTCCCCATCCAATGCTCCAGCCTGGGCAGAGTGGCTGGAAATGGCCCTGGTAGGAGGTGCTGGTGAGCAGAGCTGAACATCAGCCCAGGTGTGCACAGGTGGCCAAAAAGGCCAATGGCACCTGGGCTGTGCCAGCCACAATGTGGCCACAGGAACAGGGCAGGGCCTGTTCCCTGTGCTGCCGCTGCTGAGTGCTGGGCTCAGTTTTGGGCTCCTCATGACAAAAAATACATTGAGGGGCTGGAGAGTGTCCAGGGCAGGGAACAGAGCTGGGAAGGGGCTGGAGCCCCAGGAGCAGCTGAGGGAGCTGGAAAGGGGCTCAGCCTGGAGCAAAGGAGGCTCAGGGGGGACCTTGTGGCTCTGCACAAGTCCCTGACAGGAGGGGGCTCAGGGGGGTCGGGCTCTGCTCCCAGGGAACAGGGACAGGAGGAGAGGGAACGGCCTCAGGCTGGGCCAGGGGAGGCTCAGGATGGATACTGGAGACAATTTCTTCACTGAAGGAGTTGTAAAGCAGTGGAAGGGGCTGCCCAAAGAAATGGCAGAGTCTCCTTCCCTGGAAGTGTTTTTTGAACGCTGTGGATGTGGCACTTGAGGACGCTGTTCAGAGGTGGAATATGGTAATCCTCTCAGTTCATGCCTGGACTTGATGATCTTGAGGCTTTTGTCCAACCTGAACGATTCTGTGATTCCTAAGCACTTCAGGGCAAAATCTCCCCCATGAGTTACAGAAGAGCATCCCTTAGATGAGCTCCTAGGAACAGCTCCCTGTACCTTCTAACACACAACCCTTTTGCACACATATTTGCTGTCTGCAGCTGGATCCCGACTGAGCCTCTGACCCACCTTCATGTTGGTCCTGTGGCATTCCTGGGATTCCATGGCAGGGCAAACACAGGGGCTCAGGCAGCAGCAGCTGATCCAACACCAGGAGCTCACACTGCATGAACCCCTCTGCCACATCACCCTGCAGAGGCTCACAACTGGCACCTCCAGGCTCTGCCCTTCAAACGGGCTCCCAGAAAACTCATTACAAATTCACAGTTGCAGCTGACCCCCATTAGGAAGTGGTTTATTAAATTAAAACATCAATTCCAGAAAGAGATGTTTGCTTAACAGACGTAAACGATTTGGAGACCTCGTGCTGCAGGGCATGAAATAAAATCAAAGTGTGGCAAAGCCCAGGGAATTAAGCCATAAAGGGGAAGCAGTGGGAGGGATGCAGGGACCTCTTGCCAAAGGGAAGCTGCTTATCACAGGCTTGGTACAGAGAGCTCCCAGAAATGCCACATGGAGACAACAAAAACCTCAGCAATTATCAAGGCACACTTGGACAACAGGTACTAATGACATTTGAAAATCTAGAAAGCCTGATTTTACAGCTCTTAAATGGAGATTTGCTTTCTGACAGCTTTCCCCGCTTGCTTCTGTACAGAACTGGGCACATCGTTTACCATTATAAATCACTGTTTTTTTAAACAAGGAGGTTCCAAGATGTTCAACTGAAAGTCAAATCCTACCCCTCTGACCACCACTGCTGACTCCCTTTACCACTGCTGCACACCAGGCTGCAGGGTTTGCAAAAACCCAAACCATTAATGGCAACAAAAGCAGCCAAAAACCCTAAACCTAACAAAAAAATCAAACTCCACCCTAAAGAATCAACATGCTCCTTATCACCTCACCTCCAAACGCAGAGAGGATTTTGGACTCTGCTGCTTCCCAGATGTTTCAGTTCAGTTCCTCGTGGAGGTCTGCATGTTCCAGCTCTCAGCTTTTACACGTCAGGAAGGCTCAGCTGCCTTTGCCCCTTGCACAGGAGGCCCTGAGCCTCAGTCCCCCTGCTGGCTCTGGGGTCACTCGGAAACACCAGTCCCAGTGTCTCTTTGGGAGGTCACATGAGCAAGGTCCCATCCAGCTGCACAAAGTGCACCTCAGACAGTTTAAAGGCACAAACACCACACAAGGATTTCTTCTCAAATCCAAACCTGCTCCTCCTCTTCCCCCTAAGACAGATGTTCTCTCTGACTCCAGCTTCTTCCAGAGTGAAGCCTTTAAAACTGACCTCCCATCTTCCAGAGGTCCAGGTGAAACACCCTGCCCAGCAGCCCAGCCTGCACAGCCCAGGGACATCCCAGTGGCTCTGACCCTTTGGAAGCAGCTGCATCCGACTTCCTTCCTTACCAAGAAAAGGTGTCGGAGGCATTTTGTGTGTCTTTATCCATTCCACGGCTTCAGGAGGTTGTGAAGTCTGGTTAATGTGTACCCAAGGAAAGGCTGAGTGCTCTGGCAGGCAGCAGGGGCTGCAGGCAGCAGCGGTCCCAGCCCAGGAGAATTGCAAGAGCTTTTCAGAAGCTCTACCAGAGCAAGAGGGAGGGAAGCAAAAGGTTCAGTGGTGCAGAAGCTCCATATGCAACAGCACAAATTGTCAGTCCACACACATTAGGAGAAACATCCAGTTAATTAATTTCCTCAAGAAAAGATGATTTCCAGGGCTTTTCAAGGCCTGGCTCTGTGGGAGCTCCACTCCCACAGCAGACGGGTGCAGAGCACACTCGGTTTGCACACAAGGGCCCATCTGTTCCCTCTGCCACAACTGCGTCCCAGAGCTCCCCTGGCAGGATCTGCACTGCCAGCCCCACGGGAATGTCTGTATCCTACAGCACAGAGCAGCAGGGCTCAGAAAGGACACTGCCATCACCACTGCTCAACTCTTTGTGCACTTCCCTGCCTGGAGCTGAGCCCTGCCAGCTCCCCAGCCCCGAGGACAGGAACTCTGGGCATTCAGCAGCAGCTTCATTTGTCCAGTGCCATCCACATGGAGCAGCTGATAACAGGAATGCTTTAGGTTTCAAAGCCTCAAGCTTAACCCTTGTATTTTATGATCTCAGCACAGAGCAGTCCAGCTGAACTGACTGGTGAGAAGCAAAGGAGCTGCTGACCCACAGCAAGGGTTCAGGTGTGGGGTTCTTCATCCAGATTCACTGGAAGAGGCCTCACCAGTGCCTCAGAGTCCAGCTGTGACATGAAAACAGCTCCCAGTGTCCCCATGTTGTGCTGGCACTGCTGGCTCAGGGCCACAAACACTTGGAAAGGGCTCCCAGCCACCCAAAGCCATTAACCACAGCAAACTGCCTTCAACTCCAGGCAAGAGGCTACAATCCTAAAATCAAAGTTCTCGTTCACTACATATTTTAAGGCAGCTCTCTAACAACAAAAGATAAATCAGCTTTCAGCTTTGGTTCTCTTTTTGGGTATTCCCCAGTCTGTACCCATCTCCAAGTCCTGTTTTCAGGAATCCTGACATGGGCCAGAGTCACTTCTTCCCTCTCTCTTCTCAAGGGGCTTTCTGCTGAGTGGAAAACATCCTGTTTTGGGAACTGGCAAACTTTGGATACTTGGGCAATATCCTGCCTCTCCCAACCTCTCCATTCCCTCACTGCCAGTGAACCTGAGCAGTTTTTGGGCCCTTCTCTTGGCAGGACAGACAGTACCAGTAGAACTGTATTTTGCCTGCAGATATTTTCACCTGGTGCAAGCTCATTGCATCCCACCAGGACACTCCTGAACACACAGAGCTACAGAGCTTCCCTGCAGCAATCCCAGTCCATCTTCCTGCTGGCTCTGACAGCCCTGGCAGGTTAACACCAGCCTGATGAGCAGACAAAAGCTCCACCCTGGGAGCAGCAGGGTTATCTCTGCATCCTGGAGCATCAATCCTCTGCAGCTCGGGCTGGGGCTGGCTGGTGAGAAGAGCTCAGGGTGACAACCTGGCCCTGAGCATCACCTGACAGCACAGGGGCTGGGGCCAGCACTGAGGGCAGAGCCCTGTGCTGAATTCCACCCCGAGACTCCAGTCATGGACATCAAACACTCCCCTCACTTTACACCCCTTAACAGACCACCCAGGGCTATGCCTGAATGACTTCATTGGTATTTCTTAATTACATAATTCTCTAAGTGCTGTGCAAAAATTAGATTTTTAATAGAACTTACTTGTTTTACTGCTCAATCAAATGACAAAATGTCTAGGGAAGGCATTGTCTTGTTTGCTCTCTAACAGTTGAGCAGATTAAAGTGAGGTTTTTAAAATATTATACCAAAATAAATCTTTCTGAAAGGAATCATTAAATTCCTCCCATAGACAGCACTTGCTTTAATGCCAGAACGAGGCTGTAAAAGGTTTTCCATTTCTGTTTGGGTTGTTTACACTCTCCAGCATCAGGACACACAGATCTGAAGTGCATCCTATCGACACACGCATTAAATACAACTGCTCCCAAAAATAAATCACAGCTTTGCTGCTGTCTGACTGGAGAAGCTGCAGTGATCTCTGAGCCAGAGGAAGAGCTGAGGATGGAGACAGGAACGAGGGCAGACCTCTCAAATTCTGTCCAGAGAGAGCTTCCAAACTTCCACAGGGTGCACAATCAGAGAAAGGGGGAAACCCCTGTGCAGCCCCACTGACCACAGGTAAGACACATCCCTGGAGGTGCAGGGTCACAGCAGCTCCTAAGAGCTCCAGAAATCCTGATGGTGACAACACTGATGGCCTGGAGTTCCACAAGTGGCTCAAGTGTCTTTCTGGGCTCATGTTTCAGGGTTTACTTTGATTTTTGGAGACACTGAGGCTCTACAGAACCTTTAAGCAGCACAAGGACTTGGAACATCCAGCCTTCCTTTTGGACAGACAGATTGGAAGGGGGACTGGAGCCATTCAGGTTCATTTCTGTGAGACACTGTCCTGTCCATCTGAGCCCTGGACCTCTTTAAGAGCAGGGATTCACAGTAATTCCTATGTCACTAGCAGGAGTTACAGACACAGGAATACCTTTGAATTTCCAGCAATCACTGGTGCCATTTTGCCAATGTCTGGCCCAAATATCCCCCTCTTATTTCAGGCACCTTTCCCACCCAGACCACTGGGTGCAGCTCTGGGCAGCTCCAGTGAAAACCAAACAGAGAGAGAGAGAGAGAAACGTAGCAACTCAAAGCAAGAGGACAGCAAAGATTTTAAAAATGCTTTTTTATAGATAAGAAATGAAATAAACTGGGACTCTCCACCCTGGAAAAAAGGCAGGTGAGCTCGAGGACAGGAGAATTCTGCAATGCTGAATGAAATAAAAAAAACCCACCGAGATACAGATCCTCACTGCACCTCCCCAGATGTTCACATTGTCACAGAATCCCAGAAGAGCTAGGATTAAAAGGGACCTCTGGAGATCATCCAGAGCAGGTGACACAGGGACACATTCAGGTGAGATTGGAATGTCTCCAAAGACTCCACAACCTCCCCAGGCAGCTGTTCCAGGGCTCTGCCTCCCTCCATGGAAAGACATTCTTCATTCTATTGAGATTTCCTCTCTGCATTGAGATTTCCTCTCTGCATTGAGTCAATAAACTTATTTTTTATAAATGTTACTTAAAGCAGGCCACAGTATTCCTCCAGACTTCACAGATTTGCTGTTCCTAGTGAAGGATGGAAGTATAGAGGAGCTGAGTTTTGACTCAGAGAAACAGAGATGTTATTAAAAAGCAACAGGGGACAGTAATTGCACAGAACAAAGTTGTTACAGGAGCATTAATGCCCAGAGGTGGCTGTGAACAGGCTTTTTTCACCTTCTTGTCAGTGCTGAATTTTTAACTTCGTTCCCAGATCCTGCCAAATTCCTGATGGGCTTTGTTAACTCAGCATATGGCTCCAGTGAAACCCAGCTACCCACAGGGCTTTTTCAGGCAAAAACAACCAGACACACGTTGTTCTTACTAAATATCTGTCCCTCTGCAGGGTAGGCAAAGAAAACTTTTTACTGCCTTGTCTGCCTAAATGAACAAATCTTCATCTCTACATAAACACAATCAGCTCAGACCAGACTGTCCCAGCCAGCAGCTCCAACCAACAGCCTGGACACTCAGGACATCACCTTGGAAATGCAAGAGTGTCCATCAGTTCTGGGTCTGTGAAAGCTCAGATCATCCCAGTTTCTTGCAATGCCTGAGCTCCACCAACTCTGGATATAGAAATTATTTTGCAGGTGATGGAAGTGGAGCTAAGACACAACCCCAGGAAGCAGCACTGGCAGGGCCCAGCCAGCCCTCAGCACCTGAATGAGGGGTGGTCACAAACCACTGGGACAGGAGCATCAGCTCTCAGGGTACAAATTATGCATTTCCAGGGCTGGTGTGGCCAAGGTCACAACCACATCAGCCAGCCTGGCCCAGTGGAAGGTCCCTGCCCACAAGACACTGAGCACTGGATTGGGCTGCCCAGGTGGAGTCACCATCCCTGGAGGTGTTTAAAAAAGGACTGGATGTGGCACTCAGTGCCATGATCTGGGTGACAAGGGTAGGGTCAGGTCATAGATTGGACTTGATGATCTCCAAGGTCTTTTCCAACCAGTTCTGTGATTCTGTGATGTCAGGGCTGAGGGGCTTTAAGTCCCTTTGGCCCCAAATCTCCCTGTGATGGTTGTGTGACACATTGACCAGCCCAAGGGCAATGACCAGGGACAGCCCTGGCCTTGCAGTCACTGCTGTGCAGAGTTAGGTCCCCCACTGACCCAGTCAGACACAGGTTATTAGTGAGAGCCCATTTTAAAGAACAGGCCACAGACCCCACACCCACCCAGGCAGTGCTCATTTGCTGGTGACTCTGTGTGTCACCTGGCTGCCAAACCAGGAGTGTGCAACAACAGGAGCAAACACACCTCACCACCCACTGCTCCAACCCATCCCCTGGGGCATCCCCGGATCTCCAGAGCCCTCTGGCAATGCCCCACAGGGACGTTCCCATGCTCTGAACATGTCCCCAGACTGAGGCAGCTGCTCCCCCTTGTTTAAATGAGGCAGCCATACAGATTTCCCCAGTGTGAGGCCAAGATGAACATTCCCCAAAGCCCTGTGTGAGCAGTGTCACTCCCCAGGGCCTCCCACGCCAGGCTGGTCAGGCAGGAGATCCTTGTAGGACAGGCAGGGCTCACTCAGCCCCACGTTCTCCGCCACTCTCAGGTGAGTGTCAGGAGAGGGCTCAGCCAGGGGAGCTGACACAGCACTTGGAGATTATATAAATAAATAAAGAGCCCATTTCCAGCCCCGCTCGCTCCCCCTCTCCCTTTAAGTAGGTCACTCTGCCTGCTATGGAAATCAGCTCACCTTCAAAGCAGGTTTGTTCGTCTCCTTATCTCCTTAATGTAAGGAAAGTGCAGAGTATTGTCAGAACAAAGGGTGACTTCAGACTAATTTGATTTATTTCTGTCACAGGTGTAAATATGAAAGTGTCCCTGCTTGTCAGAAAAAACCAACTTGAGCCACAGAAGGGAAGGACAGCTGGAAGGTGTCTGCCCTACAGGTAGCTGAAGGTGGCCCACAGCTACAAGCCCATGTCCCTGACAGGTAACACAATGCAAATGGAATACAAAGGCTCCTCGTGACCTAGCAAGGGGAAGAAAGAAGAAAAAAAAATCTCTTGAATTAGACTGGAAAAGCTCAAGGGACTCACATGAGAGAAGCCCAGCTTACATCAATTTCAGCCTGAAAATTAGGCCCTACCTTTTTAGTTCTTCAGCCTAGCACAGAGCATTCCAATTCATACTGGCAATTAATAAAGCTCAGGAGCAAAGCCTGATCCTAACCCTGCTGAAATCCCTGCAAAGAGCAGAGCTCACACCTGCAATGACGGAACCAGAGCTCCTTGGATTTTCCCAACCCCCCACACGAAGGGATTCAGGCAGGACCCACAGAAGATTGTTCCTCAGAAAAATGTACGGGTTGGGCTGCAGAGCTTTAAACTCTACCAGTGGTTTCACAGAATCCTGGGATGGTTGGGTTAGAAGGGACCCCAATGTCCAGCCTGGCCTTGGGCACTGCCAGGGATCCAGGGACAGCCACAGCTTCTCTGGGCACCCTGTGCCAGGGCCTGCCCACCCTCCCAGGGAACAATTCCTGCCCAATCTCCCACCCATTCCTGCACTCTGGCAGTGGGAAGCCATTCCCTGTGTCCTGTCCCTCCAGGCCTTGTCCCCAGTCCCTCTCCAGCTCTCCTGGAGCCCCTTTAGGCCCTGCAAGGGGCTCTGAGCTCACCCCAAAGCTTCTCCTCTCCAGGTGAGCACCTCCAGCTCTCCCAGCCTGGCTCCAGAGAACAGGCAATACTCAAGGATAAGGAAATTCCTGAAGTGTGTCCATGCACTCACAGACCATGTTCCTGCTGCTCCCAAATCCAGCCCTGGTCACTGAACAGGCGACAAGGACACCTGAGGAGCCGAGCTCTGCTCCAAGGCTGGCACCCCAGGCTGCTCCCACCCAGCTCCTTTTGGGAAGCCCTGGGGGCTTGGCAGGACTGAGTGTGCAAAGTGCAGGGAATGGAACCAGGGGTAGGAAAAGGAATCCCAGTGTTCACAGGAGGCAAATACTGGAAAGGTTTTGTGTGGTAACATCTAAAAAATGAGTCAAAGAAAATGAACCACAAAAAATTTCATTATGACTTGAATGCCCCTATCAGCAATTTTGTATTAAAAAATAAACTAAAAATCAGCATTTTAAAACTGAAGTAAAAAGAAAGTTCCTTAGACTGGAAAAGCTTTTGCCTTATGCACCTCTGAAGATAATCGCCTGTACAAGCTCCTGACACAGCACATGAACAAACTTCTCCAGACTCCCAATTGTGCAACTTCAGCCTGTTCTCTTGCTCCATTGATCCAGGCAGAAGACTCCTGGATCAGCTTTTTTTCCCCCTCCCCAACTTCTTGAGTTTCAACTCTCAAGGCTTTAAGCCAAGGCTCAGCGTGGAGGTGTGAGAAATGCCAAGGAAGGAGCAGAGAAAAATCTCTCTTCCTGTTTTGATACTTTTGGAACAGAATGAGAGGGGGCTGCAGGTCGGATGCTGCCTCCAAGAGCAGCAGCATTTTGCCCTCTAGACAGCAAAGAAGGAGACTGGAGCTAAAAGCAGCAGGGACTGAGCTCAGCTGAAGGTACCCACAGCAGGTGTGAGCAGGATCACACCCAGGGCTCAGCAGGAGCCCCTGCAGCACATCCCACCCCTGACACCACAGCTCCTTCTGCCAACTCAGGGAATTATTTCACAGGATGGGAAGTGGGGAGAGTGTATTCCAAGTTTTCACTCACACTCAAGCCTCCCCACAAGTTTAAGGTTTTAGTTCAAGGCTTGAGTCCACCCAAGCCCAAAGCTCAGCCCAGGGCCATGCTCATGAGCCCTGTTACTGCCTAGGCACACCTGCCAAAACTAAATAAAAAAATACCCCATAATTGCAATTGGCCTGGAGGCTGCTCAATTTGGAAAGAGGATGATTAATATTAATATGTATGATTTCATAGTAGGCAGAAATACAGAAAATAGACAGCACTGTGCCTTAAGCCCCAGAATCAACTGGGATTTTGGCAGCACATGCTGGAGAAGACAGTAGCAGCTGTCAAGTCACAGCTGGAGTTGCCTCTGGTGAAGGTGATTGAGAAATGGGATTAAGAAAAAAAACAACATAACAAGTAAAATTCAAGGTAAAATAACACACAAAGGGAACAGAGGACTGAGGTAACAGGCTTGCCTTGCTTGCAGAGCATCCAAATAGTTCTGAGTTGCTTATTTCCTTTCCCTTCCAGTACAGCCCCAGCCTAACTCACACTTTACGAGTGGGGTTTTTTCATCACTTCTCTGGCATTCTCAGCTCTGCAGTGCAGGGAGGTCACTCACACAATAATGCTGGGGTGACCCTGGATGGGCAACCTGTGCCCACCAAGCTCCTCTGCCACTGCCCTGCTCAGCTGGGCAGGGGAGACAGGGCACAGGGAAAGGCACAGAGATCCCTCACCAGGTGCTGCCGTGGGCAAACAGACTCAGCCAGGGGCAATCAGTTTCATTTATTACCTATCAAATCAGAGTAGGAAATTGAGAAATAAACCCAAATCTTAAAACACCTTCTGCACACCCCTCCCTTCTTCCCAGGCTCAAATTCACTCCTGATTTGTTCTCCCTCCTCCCCAGAGGCTCAGAGGGATGGGAATGGGGCTGTGCTCAGTCCATCACATCTTGGCTCTGCTGCTCCTTCCTCCACTGGCCTTGGACTCCTCACCCTCTGCCCCTGCTGCAGCCTGGGGTCTCTCCCAGGGGGGAGTTCTGCAGAAATTGCTCCAGGGATGCCTTTAGCCCTTTATGGGCTCAGTCCTGCCCCAGTGTGGGTCCCCCATGGGCTCAGTCATTCAGAGCTGCTCCAGGGATCCCTTCCATGGGCTCAGTCCTTCAGGAACTGCCCCAGGGATCCCTTCCATGGGCTCAGTCCCTCAGGAACTGCCTCAGGGATCCCTTCCATGGGCTCAGTCCTTCAGGAACTGCTCCAGGGTTCCCTTCCATGGGCTCAGTCCTTCAGGAACTGCCCCAGGGATCCCTTCCATGGGCTCAGTCCTTCAGGAACTGCCTCAGGGATCCCTTCCATGGGCTCAGTCCTTCAGGAACTGCTCCAGGGATCCCTTCCATGGGCTCAGTCCTTCAGAACTGCCCCAGTGAGGTCCCTCCATGGGGTCACGAGCCCTTCCAGCAAACCTGTTCCAGGTGGGCTCCTCTCTCCACACAGGCCCTGCCAGGACCCTGCTCCAGCAGGGGCTTCCCAAAGGATCACAGCTCTTCCAGGCTTCTCCTGCTGTGCCCTGGGCCCTGGGTTTCTCCTGGGGCTGCAGGGGAATCTCTGCTCCCCCATGGATCTCCCTGGAGCCGCCGTGCTGGCGTTGGCTCCCTTGGACATGGGAGAAGCTTCCAGCAGCTCCCACAGAAGCCACCCCTGCAGTCCCCCTGACACCCAATCCTTGTGTCACAAACCCCATACAAAGCTCAGTGTCCTCCCAGCACCTGCAGGGCCCTAAATGAGGACACCTGGTCCCATCCCTCTGTCCCCTGGAGCAGCAAAATGGGCCATGAACAAACCCCTCTGCTCTTTCCATTCCCACAGTCTCCTTGTGCCGCTGCTGCCCAGGCTGTGACCTCTGAAACAGACACATTTCCCCTGTAGTAAAATTGCCGAAAATCCCAAGGATTTAAAAAAACAAACAAACAGAGCAGAAGGTCCCAAATCACAGAGGGCCCCTGAGCAGCCACCCCTGGGCACACCCTCGGTGACTCACAGGAGCTCACACCACAAAACAATCCTCACACAAGGTTGCTGTGCTCTCCAGCACTGCTCCTCTGCCACATCTATTTCTGCTTCCACTGGGGGCCTGGACATCAAAAACCCCCTAATAAAGAGCAGTCTGAGGTGAGTTCTTCATGCCAGCCCCAAAAAATCACCAATAATACATAGTACTTCTTTAAAAAAAAAAAAAGTCACCAGCAGTTAGCTTGAAACTAAAACAGCTGCAGCATTTAAAACACCTACTGCAAATGCAAACTGCTTCGGAACATCATAATTAGTAAATGGCAAATATTAGGAGTTATGGGAAAAGAGATCGTTAAACCAGACTTTAATAGCCCAGCATCTCTTCCATTCCATGTGAAAATCCAGTCAGCACACACTTGCTGCATTAAACCCACATTAAGAAACAAACTGCTTCATTTCTGGAGTTGTAAAAACAAAGGTTAAATATCTTCAGCACAAACCCTGTAATTTTTCCACAGCAACTGTATTGTTTTGCTTTGCACAGCTAATAATACCTGCCCTGCTTTGCACCCACTCATCTCCTGAGCGAGGCTCACACTGGAATCACCAAACCAGAACAAACTTCCAAGGACTACATTTGCCATTAAGGCTTCTGGAAGTACCTCTCCTTATAGTTATACTTCATTTATACAAAGTAGTGAGTTGAAATTACACTTTTTTTGCAGAGAGCCTTTTTTCCACTACTTGTAACAAAATAAGCAGCTGCACAACATTCAAATATTCCTGATGCAATCCAGAGATGCTCGCAGGACTGCTGCTCCTTGCCTGGACACCCTGTCCCATTCCATCCCCACCTCCCTCTCAATTCCCATGGTCCCCACCCATCTCAGCCTCCTCATCTCCCCCCTTCTCAGCTCCCGTGGTTTCTCAGCCCCATTTTTTTGAGCTGCTGGTTCAATCTCTCCACTCATTTTCCCTTTTTAGCCACTTCTGTCCCTCCATGGGGACAACAGTCCCTGTTTTGGTACATGGAACAGGGAATGGCCACATTCCCAAGGCTGCCAGAGCTCCAGGAGCTCCCAGGGATGCCCAGCTGGGATTGTTGGGGTGTCTGTGCAGGGACAGGAACTGGGCTGGGTGATCCCTGAGGATCCACCCCAGCTCAGGACATTCTGTGTTTCTTCTCACACATCTTTTCCAGAAACATCTGGACCGGTTTCATGGCATTAAACACGATCTGGACAATATCTGATCATCTCAGTCCAACTGGGAAAATCATAAACACATTAAAGCAGTTTCTCATGCTGGAACAGTCTGGGTAGCCTCAGAATAAAATGGTATCAGAGGTGTCTCCACCCAGGTCTGAGGCTTTGGAGTGAATATGGATAACCAAATCCAATTTCTCTGGAATTTCTGGAAGTGGAGCTGGGTGTTTCTGGATATGCAGACCTGGAAACTGAAGGGAATTCCAGGATTTTCCAAACAGCTGCCCAAAGAGTATAAATTATGCTGAAGGCCTCCAACGGGGATGTGATGTCGAAGTTTTATTCCTTCCTGTTCTCTGTCCCCACTGCAGCCTGGAAAGCAGCTCTAATTTGCATGGTCTGGTGCTTGCTCTCAGATCAAATAGACAGCATCAGTAGGAAGGAAAATTCATGGAAGGAACACAGCATTAATTAGTACTTGGAAGTTGAGCAACTTACTAGGAAGAGACTGATGAAAGTGTACAATCCCATTTTACTGCCTAGCCCCTTTCATGTCTGTCAGAACAGCGATTAAACTCCCTCAGAAAGCCATTATTGATTCAGTTCTTGATCCAGAGGCAACTCAAGTCAATATGATCTGACCCCACAACACCTCCCATGTCAGACACTGCAAAAGGCAGGAACTACCTGCAGACACTCCTGAGAACTCGATTGAGAGGTGTCTGCACCTCCACAAATCACCTGCACAATGCACCTCCACCACTGTCCCCTCCTAACACAGCACTGAGCAAACAGCTCCACATCTGAACCATCCCCTCTGTGCCAAAGAGAGCAGCTCCTCCATCCCACTGGGTAAATCCATCCTTTGCTTCTCCAGGGACTGAAGGTTTGCTCTTACCTCCACCTGAGGGGCCTGAAAACCAGCCTGGAGGGTCCACCCTGTCCCTTCCTCCAAAGAGCCCCTGTCCCACCACCTGCTCCTTCAAACTGACACCTCTGGCCCCCCCCAGCTCCCCACAGCCAGGTCCCTCTGTGTGTCCCTTCAATAATTGCATGAATTGTTAGGGTGTCCTGTGCAGGGCCAGGGTTTAGGCTGGATGATCTTTGTGGGCCCCTTCCAGCTCAGGATATTCTATGGTTCAATTATTTTATTTTCTAACATATTTCCCCTTCAACCTAATCATCATGCAATTAATACAGATTTAAACCAAGAGGAGCTGGAAATCCAAAAGTGACAGGGAATTAACAAAACTTTAGGTCTAATTCTCCCTCCCCCCCAATCTTCTGCCTCATGCTATTGCATGACTTATATTGTTAAGTGGTTTGGGAACAGCCTCTTTCTCACTGGCACCAACTATCAGGGACAGGAACCAGACAGGGCCACTGGGCATGGCCACAGCCTGAGGGAGGGGGAATCACTTCATCCAGGCTCCATCCCAGCCCTTGGAAGGGATGAGCCCAGCAATTCCCCTGCACAGGAGGCACAACTTCTGCCCTGGGCAGTGCCCAGCCCTCACCAGGCTGCCCAGGGAGGGGCTGGAGTGTCCCTCAGCGGGGACATTGCAGAGCCACATGGACACAATCCTGTGCCCTGGGCTCTGGGATGGCCCTGCCTGAGCAGGGAGGTGGCACCAGGGACCCTCTGAGGTCCCACAGCCTCACCCACCATGTGGGATTCCCTAAGGAGGAAGAACCACACCCAGCATCTCTCTGCTTCGCTTTTTCTGTTCCCACCTCTTTGATGTCAGTTCCAATATCTTCAGATACCCAAAACTCGTCTGCAAGGCTTTCTTTGTTCTCATACCATTCCCCACATAAAAACCTCATCTCTTCCTGTCCTTGAGACATCCCTTCAGTTATACATCAGGAACAGAAATCCCTAACTTACATATTTTTTCTAATCTTATTCTGTGTGACTGGCAGAGCATCACAGAAAATCTCAGAGTTAAAACCGAGCCCCAAGCCTTTCCTGCAGGATCCTGCTGCCCTCAGCGGTGACACCAGTCCCTCCTGATGACAAGAGCAACAACTTCCAGCAAACTGAAATCCCACATTACAGTGTTGGGGCTACATTTAGCAAAGGGCAAGGCATGACATGGTTTACACCAGGGTAATGGTTATTACTGTTATTGTCTTGTCAGTGGAAGGAGGAAATACTGAAATAAAATCCAGCAGATCAGGGGGTTTATGTGCCCAGCTATTTAAAGCATTCACTGTTCCAGCTCACCTTTCTGAAGGCAGCAAATACTAAAAACACACAAAGGTCAACAAAAATTATCTGAAGTCCAATAATGGACTATAAGCGAGCTTTAAAATTCATTAAATGGCTTTTCACTTTTTTATTCTCCTCCTCTGCTTTGTGTTTGTAAAGTGTGATCAAGCAACTGCTTTGGGAGAATTAGCAGTAATTTGGTGCAAACGTGAGTGCCCTCATGATTTCATTTAAAGTGTAATATAGGCAAAGACCCAGAAAAATATTCTAATTGTTATTTTAAAATTAACCTTCTCACTTTACCTTTATGCTCCAAGAACAGGCACAGCCTCAGTGGGCCATTACCCGGCCCAAAATACTGTATGAACTAATGAAGATTAAAACTAAGGTTAAGTAAATTCTGAACCAGCAGGTAAGAAACCTTGCTTGGCTCTCTGAGGCTCTGCAGCTCAAGGAAACACCCAGAATAACTCGGCCAGGGCACTACTGGTGTCTGTTAATCCACTGTTGATTTCTCTCCTGCAATGGCTTTCTGCTTTCAACACTTAGACCCACCAAGGAACAGCAATTTGGATTTCCAGTGCCCACCAACACAGAAAGGCCCTGCTGTTCCATAGAGGGAGCAGAGGAAGCCCTGCATCCCATGTGGGTGCGGGGAAGGGAGTCAGGGGGATCAGGGATGCTCAGAGGGAGCTGATGGCAGAGCTCAGCTCCTCCCAGCCTGAGCCCTGCCCTTCCAGGGCCAGGGAGGTGCTGGGGACACTCACATCTCAAACCAAGGGAACAGACACAAGACCAAAGGGCTTTAAACTGGCAAAGGGCAGGGTTGGATGGGCTACTGGGGAAGGAATTCTTCACTCTCACCGTGGCACAGGGTGCCCAGAGAAGCTGTGGCTGCCCCTGGATCCCTGGCAGTGCCCAAGGCCAGGCTGGACATTGGGGCTGGGAGCAGCCTGGGACAGTGGGAGGTGTCCCTGCCATGGCAAGTGTGGCACTGGATGGGCTTCAAGGTGTCTTCCAACTCAACCCAGTCTGTGATTCTAAGTCATTTCCACTTGCACAGAGCTGAGGGTACTAAAGGGGAGAGGGACCAGGGACTCCCCTTCCTTCCCATCCCATGCTGACACATCCCACCAGTGGTTTTACTTCTCTGGAATTAAGTCTCCATGAGCACCACAGCACTCCAGCTGTGCTGATTGACTGTGTGTGGCACAGCCCCAGAGCTCCAGAGATCTCTCATTTTCCCTGTCAGCAGGAAGAACGGTGCTCCTGCACACCAGCCTGGGTCACAGAGCCCAGGGAGATCCCTATTTTTAACAAATCCATTAAAGCAGAGTTCTCAGATTACTCCCACAGCAGACAGAGGGTGATGCTGTCGGTGTTTCCTGTTCCAAGGCAGAACAAGTGCTGGGACATGGCAGCGAGCCCTTGGCATTACTCTGGGGTATCAGGGATCAGAGTGACTCCCAGGGAGGAATCCCTGCGAGGGCAGATCACAGAACTGGGATTCATTACACAGTGAGCGCCATGCGAGCACTGACTGTCAGATTTTAAAAAGGAAAATGCAAACCGTGACTTTTATCCAACTCACCAGGAATTCTTTTCCTTTTTCAGGCAACTTTGCATCCCCCCAAGGACCTGAGCAGCAGAGCCCTGAGCTGCACCCGGAGCAGGCTGTGATGGCTCAGCACAGCCCTCTCCTCACAGTTTTACGTCTCGTTGCATCATTCCTGCATTATTTTTAGATAACCGTCAGAGGATGTCAGAATGTGGGTCGATAGCTATTAGATTTATAGGCAGAAATAGCAAGGCTTGTAGCTATAAGGTGTAAAGCATTCAACAATTTCTAGAACAAATCTGACCATGGGGATTGGGGGCTGGAAAATACAGTTGCTTGTACTCCCAGAACTGTTAAGGAAAAATAATCTCCATGCTGCTCGGATCCATTTCTGGAGTTGAATCATTGCTGTTGACTCACAGAAGGGTCAATATTCTGAGTATTCAGCTCGAACAGCCCTTTGCAGACTTTGATAAGGACATCTTACCAAAAATAAGCCTCCCTGAAAAATGTAATCTATCAACATGCAGAATGCCCTCAGCTACACCCTGCAGCTCAGCCGTGTCTGAGGAGCTGGGAACTGGCATCCTGCCAGCAACATCTGGAGCAGATGTTCATTTTAGGCAAAGATTAGTGGCGTGAATCACAAAATTAGTAAAACCCCCTTGGTTACCTGAGCAGGCTCATTTCCCTTTGCTGTTGTGCTGTTAACAGGTGGGTTTCAGGCTGCATTTTCTGATCAACTCTCGTGCTCTCTGCCAGGAGAGGATATGGAGGGAAGATGGTGGCCTGGGAAGGACCAGGAGATTCCCCAGAATCCAAGCACACGGACAGCACGTGCCTAAAGCCAATTTCATCCATCGACCCTGCCTGGTCAGGAGGGGAGATCTCCAAGACAGCAAGCACAGGATTGCTCCTCAGTAATTCCTGCTGCCATCCCAAAGGCCTCGGGGTATCCAGGGGAGAACACCACTCAGGCAGAGTCCTGCCCTCTGCAGTGGCAGCTGGAAGCCTCCGGGCATTGAAACATCTCTAGATGCCCATGCTTCTCCAAGTAAATCCAGTTCCAGGAGTCTCTCCCTGGAGACACAGCAGGACACCACTGATCCAGACTGAGGCTGGCAATCAGAACTGTTATCACATAATTACAGCACTTTTCTGGGTGTTTTGTATCCCTGGGGAGGTATTTCTCATAGCTGCACAACAGGCAGTGTAAATCTAAGGTACCTTTGTAAACTCTACCAGCCAGGGAAGGTTCTGTTTCTCCATTCAGAGCGCCCTGAATTAATATGCAAAACTAAAACACCCCCGTTCTCACTGTATTCTGGTCACTGCTGTTGCATGCCATGAATCCTGGGTTGTCTCTGCATGACAAATGTGTTACTGGCTTATTACTCATTCGTTGTCAATGACAGGGAATATTTGGATCATGATGCCAAACAATCATCAAACCCCAAAATTATCTATCAGTTCCTTGTCAGATGGGTTGCAAACAAAATGTCACATTAATGTATGAGCTTCCAGATGCTTCTAAATGTCTGTCTTAAGCTTCACCTTTTAACTCTATTATTTCTCTAAGAAGTATTTCCTTTATTCATTCCTTGATCAATATCAAATCCAGTTCTCAGGAACCTGCTAAGAATAATTTACAGGCAGCAGCTCTCAAGTGCCCTGAGCCTGTGCAGACCTCTTTCCTGCTGTGAGGAAGTTTAGGCTGAGTACTTCCAAAAGCAGGTACTGAATGAATAATTGTCATTATTCCTAATAAAAAATACGGCAACCAAATCTGTTGGGTATACCCTAAATGTTAAAGAGGCAATTTCCATCAAGTTGGCATATAATATGTAAAGGCCATATTACATGATACAGTTATTTTCTACTTCAGAAACATCCTGGGAGTGGGTTGGCAGGGAAGCAGCATCCCAGCTGCTGTGTGACAACCACCCGTTAACACAGCAGCCACATCCCCATCGGGTACCTCTTATCTCCACATCATCATTTCTTATATCAAAGGATTTCACCCACCAAGGCTCTGCTTGTATACAGAACTATTTTAGCTCAGTAACATCATTAAAGTTTGGGCCCTTCTGACTACAAACAGCTTTCCCCTCCTCTCTGTTATTTACACTTAGTTATTTATCTTAATCAGGGAATTTCTTAGCATTTAAGTTAATATATTACCTACCCGTTAAAACCTTAATATTACCAGTCTGTGGGTGTAGTGCTACTACGTTTTCCTAAATGCTGATAAAACCACTTTTAATCTGCCTTATTTACATTCATAATTTCTATATTCAGTGGTTAGCTAAGTTTGTAATGTGTTTGGAGGATGATAAGTGTTAGAGATGATAAGCATTATCTTATCCTTATGGGAAGCAAATCCACGTATCTCCAAAGTGTTTTAGGTTAATTAAGTGCCACTTTACAAGGATAGCAACACCGTGCTGAGGGCTGTGGTTCAGTGTCAGCCTCCATGTCCATATGCAACCCTCCCAAAGTTAATTTCCTAATTGGATAAGCAGATGAGAGCACAGCCAGAACACAGGAGGCTGCTGGCATGCACTTGGCCGTACCTCAGCACGTTCACATTATTCCATGTGCAAAAGCACAGATGCAGGCTGCTTTAAAAAATGAACACAGGCTTATTTCACCCCCAAGGAATGTAAAGATCCTCTTCAACATTTAGCATTTGGTAAAAGCAGCAGTTTAATCTGTGCATTTCTTTAGCACAGGCGAAGAGCCCTCTCCTCAGCCCTTTTCTGGCCAGCTTCACTTCAGCACTCCTTCATCACTGGTCTCTCTTTTAAAACATTCTACAAATTGCTTTAATTATCCCTCATCTTATACATCAGGTTGAACAGGGCTGGAGCACCCTGGGATAGTGTAAGGTGTCCCTGCCATGGCTGAAACTGGGTGGTCTTTAGGGACTCTTCCAACCCAAACCATTCTCTGATTCTATGATCCGTTGAGAGACTACAAAATAAAATTTAACAGAAGAACTCTGGATGAGTCAGCAATGCCCTTCTGTTCTCTGCTTACCAGTATTTAGCTTAAAGTTCAGACTTTTAATACTATTTTTCCACACTGCTCAGGTAGATGCTACATCATTCTCGTGACATTGGCTTCCAGGCAGCTGAGCACTTACTGAAGTCAGCTGCTGCTGACCAGGATCCAAAGCACTAGAGAGGGAATTCACAGCCTTCACACTGCTTGGAGGCTTTAATCCAGGAGCCAGACCTGTGCTGGACACAGAGCCTGGAAGGTGCTGCCTGGGAGCTTCCTCAGGTCCCCAGTGAGCAGCAAAGGTGAGCTGCTCACATCTTTTCCAGATGCTCAGACATGGCAGGAATCCATGGATGGCTCCCCACACCCAAACCCAGGGGTTACTCAGAGTTCTCTCCCTCCTGCAATCCCCGTTTTCCAATGGCAGCACCATTTACTGACCCATCCCACCGAGGGTCTCACAGAACCTTTGGACACTGGGCACAAACTCCAGCTCTCCTCAAGCCGTGTCACTCACCCTGCAGCCACTGGGATGTTAAAAGCTTGCCCCACCTTTCCTGTCTCTGGGACCTGTAAATGCCCACTTTCTCAAATTCCTCATGGTCATCAATTGGTTCCTCCATTAGCCCCAGAGGACTGGGATGAGCTAATGGGAGGACTTTGCCCAGCATTTCCCAGGAAGAAGCACACGGATCCTGAAAATGCCGAGTGCTCCCTTCTGAGTCTCTACTCCCTGCAGCTCCTCATTAGATCCCTACCTCATCACACAAGCACAGAAACTCCCTCTTTGTAAACACAGAGACAACTGAAAAGTTCATTTGTGCAAATCTCCATAAAGTGGGAAATAATCTGGATCACAATTTGTGCTTATGTAAATGTCAGCACACAGAAAACCAGGCTTGGATCAAAAAGACAAGTTGTAGTTAACACTCCTAGAAAAATACACATGTTCCTTGCCGACCTTCATTAGTTTCCCTGGACATCTCCTGGACAAGAGAATTCCATCCATAAAAGTAACTGCAGAAATTAAAAATGCTCAGAACACCCAGATCAGTGCCTGCACGTGAAAAAACCCTGCATTCCAAAGGGCACCCTCAGACCTCCTTTGTGTGGGAGCCATTAATCAGAGACCAGCAAAGAGCAAACCCCACACAACCTAAGCAACGAGTTAAAGAGCAATAATCAACTTTTAGAAAGAACAAAGCAAATTACAGATTGGGCCACCTTTGGGACAGCTCTTCTTGTCCAGAGAGGAGTAAGAAGGAGCCTGGTGTTATTTCCAGAATGGCATGACAGAGAAATGTCATCCAGACAGAAGGATTGTGTCAAATCCCTCCTTTCCCAGAGCCAAGGCAGTGATGTTTAGCTTGTTTTTATGGCCAACCTTTACAGAGATAAATAAATACACACACATAAAACATGAGGGCTGCTGTACCACCGAGAGCTGTTATTTCCAATATGCTTTACACTACATGACTCACAAACCAAACCCACAGCAATGGTACGATCAGATTGTTCATTTCATCTGTGCAGAATGGAGCTTTTGAAGAGATTCAGGTTTTTAAAGATGGCCTCAACTCCCACTGAAATCCAGCCAAGTCCTATAATGCAGAAGGAATCCTTAGCTGGCTGCACCCAGATGGGTTGTAGCTTCTCTCTTGGCCTCTCTAATGCCCTGGAAGGTGCTGGCTTTTCACTTGCCACCCTGTGGGATACTTCATTCCATGATTTTGTAGCTGCTAAACAACAGGTCACATTTCAAATGAAACATGACCTTTTAGAACCCAAAGAGAAATCACCTCTCAGTGGGTTGCTGTGCAGAGAGCTTGGCGCAGAGCTAAGGAGGGGTTTGTGAGGAACCAGCACAAAACTACCCACATGAAAATCAACGAGAAGTGGTGAGCTCCTATTTGCACACTTCCAGCAGGCAGGAGATTTCAGGTATTCCTCAAGTGTTCCAGAAGAACACGGATCCAGGCACAGAAAATTCCTGGTGGGAAAACCAACCCAGCCGCTCCTCACCCTCAGTCCCCAGGGGCTGTTCCAGCGCCCCTGAATGTTTCTTTTCAGTGCTGGTGGGTGGGGATAGGGGTCACCTGGCCCCCCCACATCCTGCTGCAAACCTCAGCCCTGCTGAAGCACAGCCCACAGCCACCCCTCAGAGCACTGAGCACGCTGAGCTTCTCTCAAAACCACACGCACCAAATATACACTTGACCCAAAGTTACATAAGCATTGTGCCAGAGCTATTTTTTAGCCAGACTGATCAGCGCTGCTATAAATCACCCCAGGATGCAGAGGCCAGACAAGATGTCACATTTATGTGCTCAGCTTTCTGCCTGCCCTGAGCAAACGTTTGCGATATGCCAACATATCTATTCCCTCTCTGCCTCCCCTGGTGTGTAGGTGCATGACTGCTGCTCGGCACTGAGCAGGCTCCAGGCAGCCCGGGGACAGCGCCGGGCTGTCCCTGCCCCTGCAGCTCCTGTCCCCAGCGCCAAGAGCAGCCCCCGGGGCAGCACAGAGGGAGCCCCACGGTAACCTCGCAGTGGGGCAGTAAGAGATAACCCCAGCTCACTCTGTGTCAGCAGAGATGGCAGGCTGCTGCATGGGCACTCGTCCTACCCTAATCCAACGCCCTGGATAAGGGCTCTTATCTTGAGCTGCAGTTATTGCCCCAATAACTGCCTAAATCCTGCTGGAAACTTCTGCCCTAGCAGCATCCAGGAGCAGGCAATTTCACAGTCTGACTGCAAATAGCATTCAACTCCCTACCTTATTCCTCATTATTCTTACGGTTCACCTCTGTTTATCACCCCCCAGAGCTGCTTCAGCATCTCGTGGTGCCAGGCACAGGCAGGACAGGTTTCTCGTGCAAGTGTATAAAGTAGGAATATCAGCAACACTTTCCTCCTCAGCTGAGCTCAGTGCTCCAGTGCCGTCCCCAGACAGTGCCTGAGCCAAGAGCGCTGGGATAGCAACGCTGCATCCCTGCCCCTGCCTCTCCTCCTGGGTGCAAAGTGACAGAGCTACAGCTCAGGCTCAGCACAGAACACACACCAGCTCCTGGGTCAGCACAGCACAGAATGGGGCATGAGCTGCCTATGCCAAACTCGGAGAGGGAATCACACTGACACTGCCAGAAACACCAACTCTGCTCATCCCGACACACAGAAACTTGCAGGGATTAAAGCTATGGAGATTGGAAGCAGTAAGAAAGACCCTTGATTAAAACTGCACCCCCAGTTGTGAATCTGTGGGGAACACCTTTAAAAAAATCAGCCTCCACAGTGAGTGTTTTAATTAGATACCTCACCTAGATTTCTTACATCTTTACAACGTGCTTCTCTATCCTGCACAGCATCTTTAAAACTCCCTTTCTATGTGTCCAAACTACTGAACCTGGTGAGATTTTAATAGAAATTCATTTTCTGTGCTATAAAGAGAAGCATTACTAGAGATTTTAATTAGCAGTTGTCAGTGCTGAGCCATAGGAAATACTGAATAGTTTGCTTAACTTCTTAGAGAAAGTGCCTTTTGCTTTCTGACCTTCTGCACTCAAATGATGCAACACACTTGAGCCATTTAAAAACTCCTCTCCAAACCCAGCTCTGTAGGAGCAAAAGCCATTCCCTCGATCGATACACCCTGTGCTGCTCCAACTCGTGTTCGCCCATTGCACACCCAGCTCGTTTGATGCAGAAATCGTGCCACTGTCATTTTCTGACCGCCGCTATACATCTGAAAGGCGGCATTCTGTTTATACCATTTCCTCCCATCCTGTGCAAGGCACCCCCAGCTTTAAACACACACGGAACTTGCAAATCAGATGCTAAATCGATTCGGGCCGTCGAGACTCCGTTTGCACAATAACACAGGGGAGAGCAGGGGTCCGTCACGCAAACTTCAGGCAAGGCGGGCACCTGCTCCGAGCCTCGATTCACCATCACCGACCCTACCCCGAAGGCATTAAAGAACAGGAAAACTGTTCCTACCATTCAGCTGCCTGTAGACGATGTCTTCTAGGAGCGAGAGCCTCTTCAGCACTGCATCCTGGATGGAGCTGATGCCGTGGGCTGTCAAGTTGGCCACTTCTGCCCTGGGATGGATGTCATGGAAGGAGTCGCCGCTCTTGCTCGTGATGGGTCTGCACTTGGCCAGGAAGAGGACGAAGCCGGCCACGGCGATCAGGTTTAACACCAGCAGCACTTTGACTCTCCTCAAAGAAGCCATCAAACTTCCCGAGGGGCCCCGCCAGCCGCCGCGCTGCCGGCAGGGCTATGGGAGCGGGCCGGC